>MJUU01014796.1:0-25399 GCA_002080025.1 Modiolus philippinarum | reverse complement strand
CAATGTGAACATTTGAAATGAAACATTAATTTAAATACATATTGTACAATCTCCGACCCGTGTTTGCCTAACTGACGGAGATAATAAAAATGTATATATGTTAATATCTTGTTATTTGTAGATCCAAAATGAATCCAGAAACCAAATCCCAAATAAAATACCAACCAAATCACAAATTGAAAAATCTGAAGTTCACAATGGGAAGTAATAACTTAAAGGTTGACGATAGACAGTAAAATCCGTTATCAAAGTATCACATAAAAAAGAAAGAAAAAATAGATTTGTGTATCTGACAAAACACATCAAGCGAAAACTTATAATTAGGTTCAAATAACTCTGGTAAATACAAACAGCACTAAAGTCATATCACGACAAATACAACATTACTTACCTAACAACACTGGAACATAAAGGTTGAGGTCAGGGCTATGTAACATGGATAACATTAGTCAAGTAATAAGGGTTTAGTTTATGTACTATTCAGCACCAAATTAAGATTTAACCAATACTACTAAGGTTGGAGAAATACTTTTATGGAAACAGTACGTTGGGGTAGAGCTCCAAAATCACACATGAAAAGGGTTAGACAAGAGGAAATTAAGTCAAACATTGGATTACAATACAATGAACAATACTTAAAATGGGTTGAAAAGGTATAACAACATTTAAAAATGGTAGGATATTAGTCTAAACATTGGATTGAAATACAAAGAACAACATTGAAAAGGGTTGAAAAGGTATATAAATCTATTACAACATTACAAAAAGGGCAAGACAAGGGAGAAATTGAATGAAAAGGGAAGAAAATACAAAGAAGAACATTGTTACAACATACAAAAAGGGGAGATAATGAAAGAAAATACCCGCTTTCCGGTCTATACCTGGGGCTACGCCCACTTCCGGTCGTGCATGTACATTGTAGTAAGGTCACACAACACCCCTACTGGGTCACGTGTTGTTCCAACACGTCATTTCCTATCAACATTACCGACTAGGGCTTCAAAAAGGGCTACTTCCGGTCTATACCGTGGGCTACGCCCACTTCCGGTCGCGCATGTACACTATAGTTAGGTCACACAACACCCTTGCAGGGTCACGTGTTGTTTCAACACGTCATTTCGGGTCAATAGGCCCGACTAGGGCTTCAATTAAGACCACTTCCGGTCTACAACAGGGGCTACGCCCCACTTCCGGTCGCGCATGCGTTATGTAATTAGGTCAACCGTGACCCCTGCGGGGTCACGTGTTGTTCCAACACGTTATTTCCGGTCAATAAGTCCGACTAGGGCTTCAAATAGGGCCACTTCCGGTTGCGCATCGCAACAAAAAGACTTCGTGTTCTGGTCATATGACTTCCGCTTCCGGTCACATGACTTCGGTCACGTCATTTCCGGTCTACGTCACTTCCGGTGACGTCACATCGGGGGGATCCACCGCATCCACCACGTCAAATGCGACCTGAAAACCTCCTATATACTACTATTATTGCCTTTTATCTACAGCATACTTCCAAGCTTTACTAGTGTCATAGTCCTCTTTTTCTCTCAACCGCTGGACCGTCTTCTCTGACCGTCAACCAAGACAGGCGCAATTGTCGAATAATCGTTGTTATAGTTGTCAACAAACCTTTCTTAAGAAGAGTCAGTTTTGAGGGCATTACAGACAATTCAAGCACCAAATTATGTTTACTTGTTATGTATGCGTAAAGCATTCTACAAGAAAAGACATTTGTGACAGACATGTAGAGAAACAATATTTCATGCTACCAATGTTCAATATGTTATGCTACACTTACCGTGACGATTTTGACAAAGCCAGGTCGATAGTCAGCCACTAGTTTCGATGGCTCTGATTGATTGTTTACTTTTGGTAGGAAAGGATTTGATTGGTCGAAATCCCTGCAATTTGATTTGTCAGTAGTTTGTACACCTTCAAAAGGTGCATCTGTTTTAACGTTAAAATAATTTTGCCTTAATGATATTCCTTTATTGAAATGTTTTAATATTATTATTAATCCTTACCATAGTAGTTCTACCTTAAATATGCTCACACGACTCACAAGTTGCTTACGAGTATACTTTTAGCTGTGCTCATGTGCTCAATTCAGTATTCGGTCGTGGTGGTGGTCGAATAATATGCTATTATGGTGGTGGTGTAGGTGAGAGTGGTTATCGTGGTGGTTGGGCTTTTCTAATGGATACATCGGCAAACGAATACCGAAGCAAGAACGAGGACAGGGGAAATTTTAAAATCAAATCCAAAAATCACGGCAATTCACAGCAACACGAAGGGTGTAGGTTGTGTAGGTGAGCTTCTTCGGTAATGGATGTTTGTCCGCCGCCACACTGCGACGGTGGGACCTAGTAATGATCTGCGTCCGTGTGTCCGTCCGTCCGTCTGTCCGTCCGTCCGTCAGTCCGTCCGTCCGTATGTAACACTTTTGTGGACGAAACTCCCCAGAAACCGCTTGTCAGAATTCATTTAAATTTTACAGGATTGTTAGTCACCATTAGTACAAGATTATATCGCATCGCCATTTTGATTCGTCAAATTTTGTTGGAGTTATGTGACGTTGATTATTTCCACATTGTGATATAATGGCAAATCCTGTGGACGCAACTCCTCAGAAACTGCTAGTCCGATTTAATTCTAATTTTCAAGGATTGTTAGTCGCCACATGTACTACACTGCATGAAATGATACGTTTAATAAATTTTAAAAATCATTAAATTTCTTAATTTGAAATTTAATTAGAATTTACTGTCATTTATAGAAAAGATTTAAGTAAATTCAATAAAATATGTAAATTTATGATTTAATCTGATTTGAATGCAGTTTTCATAGTATTAAAATTCAAATTAACACAAATTTAATATGTTTTAAACTTCAAGTTTAGTTAGAAATAATATTAGTTTAATTCAACTTTCAATAAGAAATTTTATATAATTGAATATACTCAGTAATCTTCTAATACACTCAAAAGTAAAGCTAGTTTTCTTAACGCTTAAATTACAACTTTACTGAAAATAAATGACTTTTTACATTTTTAGTTTAATTATTTTATACATTTATTTTAGATAGTTTTAAATTGGTTATTAAATAATCTAAGTGAGGTTTAAATGTGAATTTTTTATTGAATTTAAAAGTCACAAATTGGAAAAAGAATGATGGTACATCACAGCATATGCAAGTCTTTGATCAGAGTATGTATATTTAAGACAGTAAAATATTTCGAACCAAAAGATTTCTTGAGGAAATAGGGATTCAATCTTTTCTTGCTAGATCTGTGTGAGTTTTTAATTAAATTTTGAATATTGGTGGGTGTTTTTAGCTTACTATCATCATGTAAATTATAAGACCAGGGTCAGGTTTTTGTGATAACAGTGTTATGTTAGATGTGTTCCCTGTTCGATGAAATCGATCTTTTACGTCGGCCATGGAATGGAATCAGCCTGTACTGTGTGAACCATAACATGTCTATAGCAAAATGACACATTCCCTCCAGGCGGGGATCAGCCAAGAATTACCCTCGTTGTTGCTTATATTCTTTTTCAAATGTAGTAAAAAACGACCAGAATTCTATCGGGATCGCCCTTCTTGGACGACTGGATCCGCCGATGATTTCCCTGCTTTATGGATTAATTACAAATACAATTTCTTGGTCACAGTTTATAATTTTGTAAATACGGTAGGTTTTGAATTTTCATATTGGTTTCAATTGTATAGACCGTTGCTCCAATATTAAATTTTAAGTAGTCTCCCTTTGCTTGGAAAATCTCTCTCGATGGGACAAAACTCTTCGATGACACATTAAAAAAATTTAAAAAGTTGTCCTTCCTTATAAATTACAGGAAAATATTTATAAAAATTAGAACGAACAACGTAAAGCTAACTGTGACTTAACTTCACAACAATTCGGAAACTCTCACAAATTCACTTAAAATAAAAATATCTTCATACACATTTTTCGTCGGTTTCGAAATCTCTACCTGGATTTATAACTGAAAGATCAGATTTCAGTACCCGCTTTAGGTCCGCTTCAGAGACTAATACATGTTCTATGGTTCCTACAAACGTAGACGTCTATCTCACTGTTAGGTCCTACTCCTAAAAAATGATTTTTCTTTTTGAAACCGTAGAAATATCGAATCAGGTTACAATTTTTTCTGACACTAGATAGACTGGAATTTTACAAAAAGCTTCAGCATGGAGCTAATGATGCCTTTTGGGCCATTTTTGAAATTTAAAAAAGAAGAAATCTAACTATTTAAATTTGATGCGCAATTTACTGAAAACAAACCTTCAGATATAGTACATAACACATGTAACGCGTATAATGGTCCGAGGGTTCAATCTGGCTACTAAGTGTCTGGTTGATAATTGAATATTGATTTTCTACTCATCATCAAGCATACCTGTCTAGTCTTACACTTTCCAACTCCATATCACGCTCTCACGCTCATCCTTTTCCTTTTTTATATTTTCGACAAATTTATTTCTAACGACAAACTATCTTTACAAGATTGCAGAACCCATAAATCCGGGGTTGCTTCTTATATTCTTTCATACAACTGACCTACGGACGATCCGAAAAGAACCTTGTAACAAGGTTCCTTAACATGCATGAAGCGTGGCATTTCTTACAACACGATAACTTGAGTTCACATCAAATTCAAAAGATGGATTGTGCATTTATTCATTCCGCTCAACCACGGAAACCTAGTTTTGGAGGGGTTATGCTTCGAAGCCGTGGATACTGGTCCCATTTCTATATCTCGGGGATCCGTCTGGGTGGTTTAATGGTTGACAGAGCTCGCACATGTAGAAGATATTGGTAGCTTGATAGGTTGACATGCTTGTTATAGTATTTTTTTATCGACAAATTTACAAGAGGAAAGATTCAAGAGCGTTTTTGTTTAACTGTGAAGTGTTTACACTGTCGTATTTACACGGTTTTAGCTGTGCTCGCGTGCTCATTTCAGTTTTTGTGGGTGGTGACGGTTGGATGTTAAGCTATTGTGGTGGTGGTGGTGTTTGTGGTAGTGGAGGTGGTGGTAGTGGAGGTGGTGTTGGTGGTGCGAGTGATTATCGTGGTGTTTGAGCTTTTCTAATAGATGTCAGGGCGACAATTGTGTTGATAAGCTTCAGTAATGGATTTTCTTATTTTATGATAATACTCACTACTGCTCACACCACCACCACCACCACAATAGCTAATCATCCCACCACTGAATACTGAAATGAGCACTCAAGCAAAGCTAATGACAAACCCGTGGGCAACTCGTGAGTCGTGTTAACATACTTGTGAGTCATGTGAGCAGCCATGGGTAGTATCATAAAACAAGAAAATCCATTACTGAAGAAGCTCACCAACACAATTTTCGCCCTTACATCCATTAGAAAAGTCCAAGCACCACGATAACCACTCTCACCACCACCACCACCTCCACCACAATAGCATATCATCCCACCACCACCGAATAGTGAAATGAGCAGTCGAGCACAGCTAAAAGTACACTCCTGAGCAACCAACTCGTTAGTCGTGTTAGCTCTAATATGGTTTGGATTAAACATAATGATAAAACATTTCACTAAAGGAACAAAACGGATTGAAGGTGAACAAAATACTGACCAATCAAATTGCAGGGATTTCAACCAATCGAATCCTTTCTATAGTTCAATAATCTTGGGGTACTTTAGTTTCTATGACCTATTTAAAATTCAGTTTGTGGTAAGTGAATAATATCATAGAATCGCTTTTCAGCTCAGACATTTGTTATATTGCTATCCCAGAAATTCACTTTTCCCCAAACATGAACATTTAGCTAAACGTTAATGGATCACCATCAAACCACTAGTCTCCATAGTTATGGAGCTGCCAACAACTGCAAACCAGATCATAAGTCGAAGTTAGCCCAGTGTGGCACCTAGAATAGGAGTTAAGAAAAATACTTAATCAATTTTATTTTCTTATATAACCATCCACCTAACGACCATTTTAATCAGTGACGCGATTTTTGATTAATGCCTAAATTGTTCATCTCCAGTTTTATTTTTCAGGAATGCTTTCGTACAGTGGAATTTTTGTTGCTGTCATGCTGATGCTTGTTAAAATCATATAGGTCAGATGAAAAAATCTATTGACAATCGTCAACGATAAAAGAAACATTGGACAAAAATGAGAACGATGCTGGAATATTAATTTTGTAATTATTATTTGAATAATTGTCTCCTTTTAATTTTTAATATAACATTTCATAGACATTTAAATAGCGAAAACAAAAAATCAAAGACAATCAAACTGTAAAGACTTATATAAGTTATACAGAGCAGAAAAACACATGTGATGGGCAAGGAACTAGATTTTTAGTCAACTAAAAGCACAATATAATACACTTACAGCTTAACTATGTTTAGTGCTGCTTTGCTTAAAATTGTCAGTAATGTTATAAAATTTTTGATTTATTTGCATCCTTCTTTAGGTAAAATAGAAATCTTGATATTGTTAGGATCGATATATTTTTTTGTATCTTTCGATTGCACTTTTGATATAGTATAATTAGTCTCCTAATAAAAGTTTTTCGTTTGTGTTTTTATCTTTTATTTTCATTTTTAACTTACCTAGCCTAAAAGGAATTGAGACCATTTGCCATCGTCATCTGTCCGTCGTCCGTTTTTCAACAATTTAATTTCAAAAATGACCTCTGAAAACACTGAGCCAAATGAAACTTAACTTGGCCTTATCATCACCAGGGTAGGGCATCTCTACTTTTGCTCGCTTAGTCCGTTGTCCAAATAAAAAGGCCGCTGTTGCTGAAAATGGAAATTAAGGTTCAATTGCAGTTTTTGGACAAGAATTCAAAAACAGTAACAGGTATCAAAAATATTACAGGGTAAAATTGTTGAGACCAACATTTGTAAAATACCGAAGGAATTAACATAAATCAAAGCCCAGAGACACGACAAAAACGAGAACACCACAACACAGGAGACTAAAGACGCAACACGCCGACAAAAAACACAAACACTAAAATCTAAAGCATTAACAGTGTGAACTACAAAAAATAGAGTGAAACAAGATCTATAGAATATATCTGCAGATATGCTAATTAATTGTTCTCAGCAATACTTGAGTTGTTTGAAAACATTGTTGAGAAAAACAAGGAGTGTTATATGTGACTCTGAATACCGAAAATCTTACCCTTACCCCAACACATTTCCCTGAAATAGGTGGTTTTTGGTCTATGTTCGCAAAAAATAACCAGAACATGCAAATATGTGTTGTATATGACAATGTTGCATGAATTACATCGTGATTTGATATTTTACCAGCCATTGGTCGACTAAAACTCAATATTAGATATCTTAAAACACTGTTTAGAAAAACAAAGGGTGTTTAATGTGACTCTGAATACCAAAAATCTTACACCTACCCCAACACATTGTCAATTTTTTGTCTATGTTTTGATAAAAATAACAACCTAACGCAAAGACTGCGTTGCATATAACAAAGTTGCATGAATACTATCACGATTTGGTATTTCAAATCCAAGTTAACAGCTTAAACTCAATATTTTGTCCAAAATTGATGAAAAATGGGAATTTTTAGCATTTTAGATTTGTCCAAAATTCACTTTTAAATCGTTATATGTGGCGAATCTGGAGGATTTATCTGTAGATATGCCAATTCCTTGTCTTAACCGATATATATGTGATCTAAAAACACTGTTTAGAAAAATAAGGAGTGTTCAATGTGACTCTAAATACTGAAAATCTAACCCCTACCCCAACAAAATTAACTTAAAAATCTTCAAAATATGACCGTCTTTACATATGAATGAACAAAGCATACTGATGTTTTACTTTCTTTGCAAAAGATGCATTTGATATATCATAATATGTAATTTTGAAACCAAAATATGGGTAAAATTGAATATTTTGGACGATTATCGAGAAAAATGGGAATTTACAGTATTTAAGAATTTTTCGAAATTCAAAGCTGAATAACTGCCCATAAACCGGGCGCATGATCTTATTTTTGATAAATGGGAGGCTCTGTGTATTTTTGTGTTTGAAAATGATATTTCATTGGATCTTTATACAATGTTCAAGCTGAATAAAATGAAATAAATTGTGTTGAATATGTGTGATAAGGGGTATTATGTTTGTAATTTATGAGACTGTACTTAGTCTAAAAGGCTTGAAAGCATACTTTTTAATTGCTTAGATATGATGAAACGATATTTAAACAACATTTTCAAGTTATATATCAATTTCATGAAGTATTTGCATCTCAAAGTCAAAACAGCAGAAATTCTGAAAAACTTAAAATTCCCATTTTTCGTACAATTTCGGACAGAAGAGTCGAAAAGAGACCTTTTGAAAAGTTTTAATCAACTTAAATGATCTTCTGCATGTCAGTTTTAGTGAAATACACGCTAGAACTCCCATTAAACATTATCTTATTATCATTGAGAGCCTGAATATTTCAAATTTTCTCTTAATTTTTAGGGGGAGGGGTGCTAATTTTGACATTTCTGAACCTACAATACGTCTGAAACAAAAATTTTTGCGTACAATTTGTTGCTAACACATCATAAATTATTATTGCATCGGCAATTATAAAATATATAATTAGATTTTTACGACCCTTCAGTCAAAAAGTCGAAATTGTGAAAAATCTAAAATTCCTAAAAATTCCGTTTTAAAAAAAAAATTATACCGAAATTCAAAATTTTATGGACTTTAATGGTTTTATTTTCCAACATTGTATCACAATTGATAAGTTAGGCATAAAAACTAGATCAAATGACGTAGGTTGATTATTTGAAAGGAATTGACATCTATAAATCGTCATTTTCGCAATTTTAGCAGGGGTAGGGGTACATTTTTTGTACATTTGTTTTGTATTCCCAGATCATAAAATGGGCGTAAAGTACCCAAACTTGTGTTTTTTGTAAAGCATATTAAATTGGCATTAATTTGATACCAAATTTCAGTACATATTACTTATCTGTAACAAAAATTATGGAGCTTAAAAGATGAAACATATGTTAAAACGAAAATACAATAATTTTTCGGGTGTACTATAAAAGTGGCCCTATACTGTTTATGCGTGCAGGTTATGTTCATGTTAACATGTTTTATTTTGAAGAGGGGACATGGAAGGACTGAAAAAACCGGTCTGGTTCGGAATTGGGGGGAGGCACGGAAAGTGTTTCCAGCCCACGGACTATAAGTATGTCGGATCTGGAGATACCACGTCCACAATTGCGTTATGAGCAATTCACAGCCACGTCGATTTTATCATAGATTTATTCTTTGATATACAGTGATTTCTCCGCAATTCGCGTAGTCTGGTATTTATGATTTGATTTAAACATATTTATTTTGCTCACAAAATACAAAGGGGATCAGACACAAGTTATTCCAACTTATAAAAGTCTTCTCCCAAATACAATACAGTTACAATAATAATGGAGCATGTTAATTTAAGACATATATATCAATATTCATATTAATCTAACTGAGTATGACAAAAAGAAAGAAAACAATGCAAACATAACACAAGCTGAATTAATAATAATGAAAAGAATTATGATGATGATGATGATGTGTGTGTGTGTCTGTCTGATATTAGACGAGTATAAATCTCTCTGATTTTTTTATATACTCAAAAACGTGCTTGAAGATGTTTTCATTCAGCCGAGTTACCACATGTCAAAAGCTGAAGGTCTAAAGCGTAATCATATGGTATCCAACTGAGGTTTTGAAATAAATTAAATCTTAATCGTGTGTAATTTGGACAATCAAAAAAGAAATGATAGGAATCTTCACGTTCAGCACCACAACGACAAGTGGGACTATTTATAATGTTTACTTTGAACAAATCATAATTCAAAAACGAGGCAAAACATCCCAGTTGAGTTAATGTTATATTAAGTTTACGAGGGCCGAAACCGTAATAAATTGGAACATTTCTATTATCGCTATTTTTTCGCAATTCATTTTTAAATCTCGAAATTGAATCTATATTTCTTACTGACGGATCTTAATTATTCCAGCTGCGAATAGTTGACGGAATAAAAGAGTTGTAAGTTGTCGACAGTCGACAGAATGGTAGTATAATGTCCTCTCCATTTCGCACAGGATAAAAAGTCGTAGTCTGGATTGTTGGGGGTATTAGATTACAAAGATATTGCGGGGCGTTATTATGGCAAATATTATAAAAAGTTTGTAATTTTCTCCGTTTGCGTCTATCTGCCAAAGTTTCCCAACCTAATTCCCTATATATCAATACTGTACTAGCAAATATTGGAAGACCAGTTACTATTCTAGCAGCTTCAAGTTGTAATTGATCAAGCTTAGTAGAATTCCCATCTCCACAATTGTCCCAAACTTCACAGGCATACTCAAATATTGGTCTTATAAAAACTAGATATAGTTTTTCTAAATTTTTTCTAGAAAGTTTATATTATAATTTTCGAAGTACATAAAGGTGCCTGGAAATACTCTGTATTACATTTTCTATATGTATATTCCATTTTGCGTCACTACTAAAAGTGACACCCAGATGTTTGTGACAATTTTTAATTGGCACATTCTTACCATTAAGTTTAAAATGAAGTTGCGGGGTATTGATGTTCGAGAATAGTAATATTTCTGTTTTATCCGGATTAAAAGACATAAGCCACCTCTTTGACCAATCATCCAACTCCTTCAAATCATGATCAGTAACAGATTTAATCTGTAAGTGATCATGACTTGAATAGTTGAATGATGTGTCATCTGCAAAAAGTCTTCCTAAAGACATAAGGTTTTGAGCAATATCATTGATAAAGATAATAAAAAGCAAAGGCCCTAAAACTGATCCCTGGGGTACACCAGCTGAAAGATTGCAAAGTATAGAAGACGAATCCTTTATTACTACTCTTTGTTGCCGATCAGTAAGGTAGCTGGTAAACCATCTCGGCAATTTACCATCAATACCATAAGATTTCATCTTTTGTAATAAACCTTTATGCCAAACTTTGTCAAAGGCTTTTGAGAAATCGCAAAATACAAAACAATTAATTTCCTTATTTTCAAGAGAATCTAGTACACAATTGTACATTTCAAGTAATTGGTGAACTGTTGAACATTTGGGTAAAAAACCGGATTGATATTCATAAATTAGTTTATTCGTGTGAAGATGATTATAGACATACTTATAAACAACTCGTTCCATTATTTTCCCTACACAGCTAATAAGCGAAATGGGTCTATAGTTTGATGGCAATGAACTGTCACCTTTTTTAAATATTGGTATAACATTTGCAATCTTCCAGCCAGTTGGGTATTTATCTTGTTGCATCGATTTGTTAAAAATTATCTGAAGGAGAATGGCTATTTGTTCAGGAGATATTTTCAGCATTTTATGACTGATAATATCTGGACCCGACGCCTTATTTGGGTCTAATATTTTTATAATGTCACTTATATCATTTACTGTTATATTTATATCGCAAAGGAAACTATTAGTCCTACTTTGAAAATCAGGAATCTGAACATTAGAATCATCCAATGAGGATATTGATCAAAAGTATTTATTTCACTATGAACCAAAAAAATGGCTGTCTTTACCAGTGACAGTCATTTTTTGACTGTCAGCGGCTGTTAAAAACTGAAAAAGACTGTGAAATATACTGCATTTGTTTGTTAGAGACTTCCATTGACACTGACAGTCGTTGACAGAATTTTGCTATGTCTGTCCATGACGGTGTTGGACTGCGTGTGATGCTGACAGACGATCTGAGACTTTCTGGAAATTTACCTGGACTGTCAATGTCTGTAGCCATCGCTCACAGTCAAGGACAGACACTTTAAACTCTCATCTGTCTGACAGTGACTGTCAACATCACACACAGACACTGACAAACATTTTAAACTTGTACTTAGACTGACAATGACTGTCATTGTCTGGTGCAGCTATAGACAAACGTTCTCTGTCTTTACCTTGTCTGACTTGGGCTGTCACCATCATTCACAGACATCAAGGCTGTCATTCGGTTACGCCGATAAAAATGATCGTGAGGGATTTGTAACGGCGGTTAAGTCTTGAGACCGGATCGTGAGGGATTTGGCGACACCATCGTGAGGGATAAAATTTATAATTATTTTGAAAAAACTTGATATTTTGAAAAAGGAGAGAACTTACTGGGAAAAAGAAATGTGTCTGTCAAAATGATTATTATCAGACTATCGCTTAGGACCAAAAAATATATAAAAGGTACAACATGCTGCTCAGGATTACAAAAGGCGATGTTGAACCCTACTGACTTTTTGAAGATTCGAAACACATTTTTTGCTCTTTTTGGAAAAATGTCTTTGCCCAGTGTTCAAATTTCTGCTACAACCTATATTCTTTATATAATGCTTACTAATGATGGGTTTGCTTTTTGTACTAGGTAAACGATAAATACAAAAAATATGATTTTGTGCACTTTTATCCAAAAATGATCGTGAGGGATGAATTGAAGAAATTTATGATCGTGAAGGATTAAGCTTAACCATGATTGTAAGAAAAGAAATGTGTTTTTTTTCCTATTCATTTTTGTATATGTGCATGTCTATTTTTCTTTATTGTGCCTTGCTCATGTTATGACTTTGTTTCTTTGTTTTTCCAATGTTGCCATTGTCCTTGGATTTTTGTTTAAGACTGACAGTTCGGTTCTCACTTACTATATTTAGCAATATTACGATGATATCAAAAAGCACATTAAACAATGGCAAGATGCTAATTTTAAGTATTTTTAAACGTGCAGTAGTGTTTATTATTGCATTATTCTTGTTACCGCGGGAAGCACATGAATATGAATCAAATTGTCGGATTCCTTAATTTATGTCGTGTTCGTCCAGGGTCTCAAAAATATTTAGAATTAATTCAAATGAAATTCGACTGACCTAGAATACTGGAAAAAACTCTTAAAGGGACCCGCATAACACACTTTTAACTGAGAAAAAATGTTTATCAGCATTTCGTTGAAATTTGTTTTATGAGCGTGATTCATGTATGCTCTATATACATTTCTGTTATGTTGTAATTGTGCTTGAGAGAATTTCTCATATGGGTGCACTAGCATATCTTAAATTTTGACATTTTTATTATCTTTGTAATATCAAATTATTATTCTGACCACCTGTTTGTTGTGCCCATATCTCATGATTTAATTATGTCAAGTTTTCATACTTTTGACTCGATGAGTGCAGTGTGTTTGTTTAAGTGTTGTGAAATGTCTTCTGTATTCTTTTGTCGGGCAACGGATGGCAGCGAATGTACACTTTGCCAGTTGATTTTATGTTTGTTGACAACACCGCATTCTTGAATGATCATGAAGCATGGTTGTAGCGTTGCTCGACAATTAGCAATGAATTACACTCAAGCGGTGCCAGGGGCCGTATTGGACTTACTATGAGGTATTAGCAAGGCTTAATGTTGAAGGCCTTATGGTTATTTCACGATGAAGAACAACAATAAAAACTTTGTTCCATTGCTTTATATTAACACGTATTTATAGAGGTTTGTCTCATATGCATTTAATCCATATCCCTTCTTTTCTTATTTTAGGTCTCAATCCTGTTTTTTTAAGTAAGGCAAACTATTATATAAACATTCTTTGGATAGAAAATAACACATAAAATCAACATTTAAATCTAAATATCTTATTTTTTATCAGGCTTAAACACTGAAAGAAATACGAGCATGAGTCTTTGAAGTAGTTTAGTGTAAAATGAAATAACATTTGATTTTAAAGTTTCTAGAAATTGCCATGAAAATAATAAACAAACACGTGTGCACTAAAATAAACCTGTGTCATCCCCATTTTTTGGTCAGACTTTAAGGGTATGGTAAGTAATTCTCGATCAACTACATTTCTGCATTATGAGGAGATATTGTGCAAAAATGTAAGGAGAAATCATGCACATCAATAGGTGGCATAATTTAAAAAATGGTCATGTACATAATTACAATTCACTACCGAATTTGATTTCTACCGGACGTGACGTGTTCAACACGGCGTGTGTTTTATGACAAACAGGCTTACTCTACCGGTGCACCTGGCTTCGGTATCACGAACTGTCTTATTCTTAATGTTCAAGTTTCAATTTTTTTGTAAAATAGAATTAGTTCTTGATTTTGGGATCATTCTTAATCTGAGAACGGCTAGCAGTCTAAATTTCATGACCCGCGGCCTGGTCTCAACCCTTTAGTTTTTGTTTGGGTTCACGTGTTGTATGTATATTTGTGTCTTCTTTTTTCTCTTTTTGTTTTAAAGATTGTTTTTTTTTTTTTTTTTTTTTTTTTTTTTTTTTTTTTTTTTTTTTTTTTTTTTTTTTTTTTTTTTATAATTTTAAAACATTTTAATAACAACATGGTGTTGACAAATCCCCTTGGTGGTACAACGATCCCACCAAGGTTCTTCCCTATGTGTTAGTCACTAAACCAAACCAGGGGATTTGGTAGTAAGTGAATCAGTTATTTTTAGTTACAACTATACAACATATTTGTTTTCATTATTTAACAATTTACACACATTATTACGGATTTAAATTATTACATGTTCCCAAAAAAATTAAGAGAAAAATGTAGAAGTTTGAGCAGCACGTTTGGCACTAGATTCAAGCTGTCTGGGTTTTCTTGCACCGCAGGAACAACAAACTCCTATTTCATCTAAATTTTTACTAATTTTGTTCCTTTCTTTTAACAAGCACATGCCCCTTCCAGGCCCACGTAATGCAAATTGAAATTGTTTTAAAAATTGTTGTCTCTGTAGTGCTTTTGGACTAATCTCTTGGATTGACGGTTTGGTTGCCTTGTTGTTGCTTTGGTGGATTTTAAAAAATAGCTGATTTTAAGTAAGTAATCTTTTTAATTACAAACCAAACACCAATTTTGCTCTTTTTCTGTTTAAACCATTAGCATCATTTGAAAGACCAAATTTATGTGATATTAAAAAACCTAGAGTACCAATGCAAAAACCCAGCTTTGGAAAAATATTCGGTGTCTTTCGATAGGGGCATTTTCAAAGTACATGTATCTACTAGTTATCGGGCCAGTTCTGGACTTTGAAATTCCCTAGTTATGGGAACTATCAACAGGTCATCAGGGCGAGGCACTGGTTTAGGTATACAAATCGAAATCCAAAGAACCGTCTAAGGAACGAGCTATTCAAAGGGAGCTTTGACATTTTCCAATATTTTTAATTATGGTAAATTTCTGATCTTATAGTCGAGACAACGCAAAGTAATGTCTACTGGGAGTCCGAAACTCTCGGGGGAAAACACGTAACCATCCATCAGTATAAATGCATCGCCATTGTGATCATAGGTACCTATTAATGGCCCTGAATGGACATTTCGAATTAATTCCTCGTCCACAGAGCAGTGTCACAGGATATATATATATATATATGTGCAATAGGACCGAGGTATTTTGGCGATTGACAGATGCATCTACGTGAATAGATGAAGTCACAAGTTGTATTGCAGTCGGCAATAATTAATGTTCAGATAAAATCGTATAAGCTACCATGGTCACATATAAATAATTCGTGCGTTCGTGTTTTTCGTTATATTTTCTTTTTAAATTAGTTCATTTTGCTTGCCCTTTTTGTTACATTTTATTTGTCATTTATATAAAGACCTATATTATTATATGTATTTGTGGTGTGATTATTTTTATGTTTTAACGTTCTAAAAGATTTTCCCTTATTTGAAACGTCCGTTTGAGTTTCTGGTGCCTGTTACGCTTTTTATTCCAATATAACGTTAAGATGCTTGTCCGAACGTCATTATTATTTGCAGACAGGGTTGCAAAATTCATCATATGTTTTAATATTCACAAATTTTATAATCTTGGCAAGCGGCATGTACTCCCTCATGCACGATCATCCTTCACGATCATAAAAAGGTGTAACGTAATCCCTCACGATCTGAAATTTCACTTTTTTAGGAATAATTTTTTTTGCTTGTATTTTGGAAATATATTTTTGGATACAATTTTGCAGACAATATTGTACTTATCATAACTTTATGAACATTCAAATAAATATCAACCAAATCTTCACAATCTTGCAAAAATATGCCTTTGGTTACATTTAGAAGTCCTTGAAAATGTTGATGACGATGACGCCTTTTGTAAATGTGCAAAAACTCTAGACTTTTAAACTTTTATTTCGAAACACTTCTATTAACTAAGTTAAACCATTTTGACAAATATAAATATTTAAGGGAATAACTGCCCTAATAAATAAATATTTTGAAATGAAATGTGACCTTGTAAGATTTCTCTCGATAAACATCCCTCATGATGGTGTCACCAAATCCCTCACGATCTCTTCTCAATGCTTAACCGCCGTTAAAATCCCTCACGATCATTTTTATCGGCGTAACCGAATGACAGCCTTGAAAACACACATGTGTGAATAACATATCAAAATTTAATAAATTTGGGTGAGCTTTCCTTTTTAGAAAGTCTGTACAGAGTTTGAGGCCGAGTGTTTACGGTTTAAACTTTTTGAGAATATGACAACACGTGATTTTTAAAAATGTCTGTTAAGATTTTGTTCTCTCTGTTCTTTTTGTACAGCATGTTAAAACAGATGTATAAAATATTAAAACCATTTCCAATAAACAAGAGGCCCTGAAAGACCCCAACGCATTTCAGAAAAGGATAAGCCAAAATTGAATAACTTAAATTCTGTGTTTTCTTACATTTGGCTGTAGAGTCTTTAAAAAGATTTTTGAATTGCTAATTAAATTGCGCAATTGGCATTTATTGACGGATGTGAGCTATTGTTTCACGTTTTTGAGAAACAAAAGGTCAAACAAACGATGCCAAATGAAACAGAGATTGTCGGACTTTTTGTGCATTTTTTATCAATGATCAAAAATATGTTCAAAGTCAAAGAGTTTGTTTTTGTAGTTCATGAGCTGTTTGGGACACAAATGTAACATTCAATAGTATCCACTATTAAATCCAGTCTCAACTGAACTGTTTTTATTTCCCTATACTGTATCACACTAACATTTGTGATCAAGCAAAATAGCTTTCAAACAAATTTAGTAAATTCAGCAATTACCGGGAAAAAATGAGTTATGGAATATTTAATGCAACAACAAAAAGGATATAAACTTATTATATCATACTCTCACAAATTTGACATTGAAATTTAATTTTATCAAGATTGCATTATTTTCAGCTATTTTTCATTATTATAATGTCTTACTTTAAAGCAGTAATTAATAAAAATGTTCCATGTTATCCACAAAAAATGCATCCCCGAGTCACCGATGTTCTTGAATTATGATGATTTAATTACTACATGAATACTGCTTACCTTTCAACTTAAACATGTTTTATTTCAGGATGCTATTTAATGGTATAAAATTGTGTCCTTATTCTTGAATAATATTTGGAATACCTCTAGGTCTTTCTTACAAATATAGTATATTTAAATTAAAATAAAACAAAAAAGTCGGAAACTATTTTACAATTTTAAAAAAAAATCTGATATCAAATACTTTCCACCGGATAGAATTTAACATGGATAGTAAACAAATACAAATAATTTTATTGTACAACCACATGAATACAATGGGTTTGACAAATAACAATATGATAAGACATTAAACATGTTTAACAGTTGAAAAGAAAATATCAATTTTTGAATAAACAATTATATATAAAAATAGCTACACGGTTCACTAATAATTTGTTGTTATTGCATACCTCCAAAAGTACTGTGGTGGGTCATGACCCAACATTGAGCATTCAGATGTTGGGTCATAGCGCGTGACGGCATATTTTCAAAGTCTGCTTCAGACAATTAAAAATAAATACCAAGCATATGCAATGCAATCAGATTTTGTCAATTAATGCTGGATCTCAGATGTTCTATGGTCTATATCAACACACAGAGCAGTATTTTTCTGCATTAATTTTGTTTTAATGGAATTTCATCCATATTATATATCTGGGACAAGCATTGAGTTGCAAAGGCACTATGTAATAATACCCCACGCAACGAAGTTGCGGAGGGTATATCGTTTTGATCTGGTCCGTCAGTCCGTCCGTCCGTACGTCTGTCCGTCTGTCTGTCATCAAGTGAGTACACCATTTGTCCGGATAACTCCTCCTATAGTTTTTAAGCTACGAAGTTTTTATTTTGCAGGTTGATTGTGCACATATCAAAGATGTGCATACTACTTGGATTTTGATTTTTGATAATTTTCAGGAAACTACACATTGTTGAACTTTGTCATTTTTATGCATTATATTGCATATAGGGTACACCATTTGTTCGGCTAACTCCTCCTACAGTTTTTAAGCTAGGAAGTTCCTATTTTGCAGGTTGATTCTTCACATATCAAAGATGTGCATACTATTTGGATTTTGATTTTTGATTATTTTTCAGGAAACTACACATTGTTGAACTTTGTCATTTTTATGCATTATATTGCATATAGAGTACACCATTTGTCCGGATAATTCCTCCTACAGTTTTTTAGCTGGGAAGTTTTTATTTTTCTGGTTGATTCTGCACATATCAAGGATGTGCATACTACTTGGATTTTGAATTTTGATCATTTTTCAGAAAAGTACACATTGTTGAACTTTGTCATTTTTATGCATTATATTGCATATAGGGTACATTATTTCTCTGGATAACTCCTGCTACAGTTTATAAGATAGGAAGTTTACAGGGTACTCCATATGTCCGGATAAATCCTCCTACAGTTTTTAAGATATTTTACACGATGATTGTGCATCTGTAAGAGATGTGCAGACTACTTGGATTTCAATTTTTGATGATTTTTAGATAATTTAGGATTATCCGATATGTGGCGGCGTGGGTATGTGAGCTTGCTCACTAAGGTTCTTTAATTTCATTAGAAATTGATTAAACAGCTAAAATCATTTATTTTTAACTCCAACAAAATAAAATCTGTTGAGAAAATATCCAAGATACTGTTTAAAACAAAAATTAAAATGTTTTTAAGATATTTCAGTAAGTTGGGGTATTTATTATTGTCAACATCAAAATCTTATGGCCATATTTTATAAAATGGAAAATTATTCAAGGGAGGTAATTAACGATATTTATAAACATTTTCATATAAGAAGATTGTGTAGATTCTTTGTAATCGTTGCCAGTGCTTATTGATTACTATATAAACAACACCTGTCCTAATAATTGCCCTAATAAACACTAACTTAACAGTCTAATTAACTTGTTTATCTGTCAGAATGCTACTTGAGTTGATTGACACAAATCAATAAACGAACATGCACGACAATTTCACCTGGTCAATTTTGCGGGTGAAAACGGTCACCCGCAGCGGGTCATACTTAGTGGTGGGCGAAGGGATGTTTTTGCGGGTATGACCCAGCAAATGCGGGTCACTTGGCAGGTATGTTATTGTTCATCATATATATGTGTTGATCAAAACGATTTAAAAAATGAACCTCATTTTCTTACTAGCTGCAAAAAATATACAAAGGGAAGAAAGTTAATGTTGTAAGGGCTTAAGCTAAGAATTTTTTACTTTTTAAATCGTTTTGATCAACACATATATATGATGAACAATAAAATACCTACCAATGATGTTTTAGTTTCTGATAAGATTCAAGTTTATTATTTTCCGATATCTCAGTTCTCCAGTTTTGTATATATGAATCAAACACTCTCTGTGAAAATAATGAACATATCAAAATTAAAGTTAAACGGATTTTTCCAACCTCAGGAGCCATGATCTTCTAATAATTTTTTGGACGAAAATAGCCCAATCTGATTGTGGTTCGTTATTATGGAATTGACTAAGGTATGACTGATACATCTACAATCTTAAGTGGCTAAACACATCTTGCTAAATTGAAGTTCTAATATACTTTGAAACATATTCTAGTATAAGCAGAGATACCAAATAATTTTTGAATGAATTTCATACATTATTTTTTGATCTTCAAAGTTTTTTCATTAAGTTATAATTTTTTTTCTTCAATATTAATAGAATAGGAAAGAGATTTCTCATTGGGTTTCCATAATGAAATCTCTATCTTTGGTCTGTCAGTCCGTGTAAGATTTAATTTAGCAAAACCGAGAATCTAAAGGGAGGTAACTACAGTATAAACGATTTGGAAAAGATAAACGATGCAAAAAAGAAAACTGAAATTATAGGGTATTGTTATATACGTGTAAAATGAAACAATGTTTTTGAAGAGAATAATCCATCAATGAAACTTTTTTTTTTCAATACAGTACTCTTTGAAGAAGAAAATGAACTGTGATTGGTCCGTATAATTTTTCGTGATTCATGATGAGACACCCCCATCAGGCCCCTCATGTTGATCTTGCACATTCAATGGGTGTTAGATTGGGTGTTAAGATAAACAAATTTGCATGATGTTGTCATTTTTGCATATTTGTGTGGCCTCCTGTAAGCAGAGTTGTCACATACAGATAATTGTGTGTAACGTTACCTGTTGTCCTGCATTTTAGTCCAACCACACTTTCACTACCTATTCTGATAATAAAGGTTCGCATGTTGTACTCGAAATGTTCATGTTTAAAGAGGTTAGCAGTGGCTAGACGCCAACTGGATTAAAAACGGCTAATTTGTTTTACAAGTAACACAAATGAATAACGTACCTGTATACACAGCAACTGTACATGTATGTCCTATTTGCTGCATTTGTAAAGTAACAACAAGTTAGTAAGAAGGTAGTATGGGTGCATTATATATTGCATATTATTCCACAGAATGTGATATTTTGTAGAGACATCTAGTTGGGGTTAATTGAATGCTATTTTTAGAGATATTGGTAATTTTAGTTCTGAATAGGTAGTTGGGGGAATTTGTATACAAAAAAAATTATCCATTAAACATGATAATTTCATTTTTGATTCATTGCTATAAATTGTACTCTCCATGTTATAAACTTCATCTAAATCATGATAATAGACCTTTTATTTTTATATAAAATCTTTTTTATTTTTTGCTTTTTGTATGTGATTTAAATACAGTGATTGGGTCAAATATGTATGATCTGCAGCTTCCTTTCATGCTAATTATGATGGCATAAATTAAGGCTAAATGCTGTCTTTTAAGATTTCCCAGTATGTGCTATCGTAGATTTGAATGGCAGGCATCATATGCTGAAATACCAAAGGTTTTGAGATTAATTTGTAAGTATATATTGATCATGTTGGTCTGCATTATTACATTTTAATTAAGTTCGTTTTTCTCCTTTTTTTTTAGTTTTACAGACCTGCTGACCATAATTTTTCTCAGAATTGAAGAATGTTTTTTCTTTTTAAAGCAATTCTGAATTTCATTTTGCTTACAAAAAATGTACACAAGATTTTTTTTAGCAGTATATTTTTATTGCAATAATTAAAAATAATGACCAAAATCTGGGAGTAAAACAAAACAAAAATTTGTGAACAAAGAGTTTATTAAAATTGTTGGCCAGCTCTTGAATAATGAATTCATTTACAAGCTTGTTACTGAATTTGAAGAGTTCACTGGGAAATCTCAAGCCAAGTTTTAGGATTTTTTCTTTTTCCTCCGTCTACTCTAAAAAATACATTTTTTCGAAAAAGTCTGTAAAACTAGAAATAAAAAACAATAGCCCAAGTACATTGAAAGTTGATTCTTATAATATTTACCTAAAAAGAAGTACAGATGGTTAAGGTAGTTGGGTGATTGTCTCAAACTAGGTACATACATCTGGAATAAAAATAAAGGAAAGTGAAAAAGATTTAATATGATAGCAAATTCATATGTACATTAGTTAAGTTCAACAACCTATTCATATCTCATCAAACTTTTAAAAGGGGAACAATTTAAATGTTTAATAAACAAAATCAATTGTGGAGACTTCTGCTGCTTTTCATACCTCTGTCAAGAGCTCTATTAAAAGAGACAAAATTTGAGAGAAATCAAAAAATGTTTGTGAAATATACATGCTAAAATTTTTGAGTGCATGTGAAATTAGTCTTTTGTAGAAATTTAAGAAAGAATTTTTGTTAAATTTATTGATTTCCCCCAACTACCTTAAATCAGAAGGCATGTATTGAATATAAGGTTTTAAAATCTACACAGCAATGGTGAAGTTAGCAATTTATATAGCTTGTACTTGCAAATGCTTTTTTATACACACGCTAACAAAGTTTATTGGTATATAGGAATCACCCTGTCTGTTCTTTTTTATACCCACACTAATAAAGTTTATTGGTATATAGGAATCACCCTGTCTGTCTGTCAAGCAGTCCACAGTTCTTGTAAGCTTAACTCCTCTTAAACTACATGAATATTTTGATGAAACTTTACATAAAGGAAAGACACAATATGGAGATGTGCATGAAGGAATATAATATTGTCCGAAACTAGAAAGGGGAGATAATTTGACTTTGAGTTTCATTGATTCTGTCTGCCTAGAATACTTCATAAGTGCAACTCCTTTTAAACCACTCGAAGGATTTTGATGAAATTTTACACAAGAGAAGGACACCATGAAAAAATATAATTATTGTCCAAAGACAGAAAGGGGAGATAATTTAACTTCAACTTCTCATTGATTCTAACTGCAATGAATACCTCATAAGTGCAACTACTCTTAAAACACTTGAAAGATTTTAATGAAACTCAGCACAAAGTAAGGACTTTCTTTGGAGATGTGTTTTAAGGAATATAATTATTGTTTAAAGCCAGGAAGGGATATAATTCAACTTTGATTTTTTTCATTGATTCCGTCTGCACAGGCTCGTAAGTGCAACTCCTGTTAAAGCACCTGAAGAATTTTTGACACTTTGCACAAAGGAAGGAAACTTTATGGAGATGTGCATGAAAGGAATATAATTTTTGTTGGAAGCCAGGAATGGGAGATAATTTGACTTCCACTGGGTACATTTTATTTTTTTTCTGATTTTGACAATATTTTCATGGGAACTCTCGTAAAGTTATTTTTTTAGAATTATATTATTATGTCCATATTCATATTATGTCCACATCTGTATTGTGCCACACCCATTTTAATTTGCATTTACCATATTGATTCAGTATACAATGAACAGGGGGTATATCTAGCTGCCATTACTTCTCACAGGGTAATTAGACACATAATTAGGACCAGATCTGACACTTAGCAGTCAGGGGTAGGACTTAAACAAGTTACAAAAATAAAACTTGTTTCAGTTATGAAATTAAAATTTTTGAGTTATCCCCCTTTCTTTTTATAACTCAAATATGTTATTCGATAGAATCAAAATTTTGTTGTAACTTAAACAAGTAACTTCCACAAATCTTAAGTTAAATAAGCATTTCTTATACATTATTATTTGTATTGGAAATACAGAAATTTTCTCAATCCCAACAATAAAATGATTCATTTCATCACATTAATTCTGAAATTAGCACTTTTTGGGTATCTTTGCGCGCAAAGATATCTATTGTTGCTGAAGGCTCAACTCAATTCCCCAGAAACGTCACTACCCTTTTTCATATTCCAACACAAGAAAAAAAGTCCCATTTTCATACCAAAAACGTGCTTTTAAAGACTTTCTTGCATAAAGAAAGCAACAATAGTGCAGAAAAATAAATCAACAAGTTGGAAGAAATAACATTGGTATGAAAATGTTACGATGATTAATATTTGCATACATGTGCTGTGCGAAGGTAAAATATCCCCCCTTTTCTAAAAACATAGAGTCAGGTCTCAGAATCCCTGATTAAAATCCTCCAAAGTATCGGATGCTAGTGATGTTACTATTTATATACATTCCCAAGTATGCCAATTAAATTATTTAGGCCGTACTATATCAAGTTTGCAGAACCAGGGTTGGCAAAAAAGCGGGAAATACTCATATTTCCCAGGACGGTGGGAAATACTGGGAATTCCCGGGAAATAGTGGGAATTCCCGTACAATACTGGGAAATATACTGTCAAATGATATGACTTCATAACTTTGTACTGAAAAGTGCTACCAATGGATCAGATATGTCTAAATGGGATTATGCAAAGACAATTTCATTTTCTTCCACTACCATATGACTATTCCAAATAGGTAAAACAATATATATAAATGTCTTCCCACTTTCACTATTAAACATCACCTGCATTAAAGGTAATCATTCTACAATGTAATACCTTTGATACAATTGATTTGTCTAGGTGTTTGTGTAAACAAAAATCAAATTCATTAAGGTACTAGTAATTATCATTATTATTTTATTTAAAAACTAAAATTGTGTCAAATGTGAGAGTGTTAATTACTATATCAACATAAATGTCAATGATAGGCTTTTGTATGCTTATTGTTTCAAAAAAGGTAACAAATTGATTTCAAAAGGCATGTTTTCATAACTAACTAAATTTTTTGATAATACATGTAATATGAAAAATACACTTGTTTTTTTTCAATCAAAAATGAATCAAAAGTATTTTGAAGACAATTTTAAAAGGAAATGTAAATTTTAAAGTAAATTAAACAAAAAGTTAGAAGTATTTTTATGTCAGGCATGATTTAATGGAGTCATTTTTTATATTTCCCAGTATTTCCCACTTTTTGAAAATTAGCAGTATTTCCCAGGATGGGAATTACCGGTAATTACCAGTGGGAATTACCACCACTGGTATTTCCCGGCCAACCCTGTGCAGAACACGCGATGTTTTCCTTTGTTTGCAAAATCTGCGCATGCTCATGGTTACAAAAGATACTTCAATCATTGGGCAGGAAAATTTGAACTTCAATATCTCATTATGACAGGAATACGATAAACAATGTCTTTACAATTTGTTTACAAATGTCTGCACATGCGCGTATGGTTGTGTTAAAAATAACAGTAGCACTGTGAAAGGATAACATGATAATTAGACTGATTTATTAGTGAGGTAGTAATTAGGGCTGGTGTTGTTTACATAGCAACACACCGATTGCGCATTTGCGGGATCACTCATTATTTTAGCTAAATAAGGAGTAATCTGGTACAAAACTGGTTCCAAGACGCTGATAGACGAAGATAGTAATTTCCTCATTTCCATTCAAGTTTCGTTTTTTGTGGGTTGAAAATGTTCCTCGTGGATTTCATTGTCAGTTGAAAACGATGTTTTACCTATATGTTGAATAACAACGTAAGATTCGTTGGTAGAAAATATCTGTTCCTTGCTCCAACGTTGGATTACGTCATTTTTCCTCCGGTTGACCCCAGATGACCTCGTCGAAATGAAGAGTCAAATCTGGAATGGAAAAGATATGCAATCCATGTATTAGTCAGCATTGACATCAACACATTTATTTTTTTAATAGGACCGTTTTATTAATGTCATTTATTACCTCCCTTGTATAATTTTTCATTT
>MJUU01014792.1:0-14410 GCA_002080025.1 Modiolus philippinarum | reverse complement strand
CTGTTTGAAAACGTCAGATTGTGTATTGTGACGTCATAGACACAGACAACAATGGAAACGGGAAATCTGCCTTCTCTTCGGTCGCTTCAGAATGAAAAATTTCGTTTTCTGTCATTTAAGAATCGAAATAATTCATGGCAGGTATATGATTATTGTCATTTAACCATGGGCTGGGCCTTTATATTCGTAAATTAAACTCCTCGCTAATGCTCAGGGTTAAATTCGAATATAGAGGCCAAGCCCATGGTTAAATTTCCAATAACCATATACCTGCCATGAATTATTTCTTAATTTACATCCAGCTAATATATTAAGTGACAGAAAACCGATATACATTCTTGAAAATTATTTCCATGCTTATAATCTTGCTTATACCCATAAACTGGTTTAACCATACCGCTGGCTGTTGCCAGTGCCGGTACCAAGTCCGGCTATCCCGAGTTCCTATCGTTATCTATGTTTGTCTTTTGTCATTTTATTGTTTTTCTTGTGCAGTTCCCTGGTTGATTGTGACATGTGATTGTAATGTTCGGTCATTGTAAGTGTTGCAAATGAGCTGGGATTTAAAATTGGTAACAAGTATCAATAATCATAAAATCACGTTATAGGAATCTTTGAGCTTGAAATATCTGATTTATGTATTTTATCTACTATGCTGGTGAGCGTTTTTGTAGGAAAATCTTTCACGAACATACAGATCCGGTAAGTTAAGTTGCTCCAAGATACATTTAGTGCCTTGCAAGTTAACCGAATGTGAATGACTGTTATTGTAGGATATTGTTTTTAGAAAACAATATGTTGCGTATATATTGCGTAAAATTATTAATATCCAAACAAATCGATGAACACAGTCCAGTTTCCCTGCTCAAATATGTCTTTGAGTTTCTATTTTTTTTAGTCCAGGGTCTAAATCATTTTCTTTGAATCCCCTTACCTTTTATCCAGACCGACTTTTTTTAAGTCCGCCTATATCCTGTTTTCAAAATAAGACACGTTGAAATGAATATAACCTGCACGCATAGACAGGATATGGTCACCTTGACTGTTTTCAAATTATTGTGTGGCAGGGTAGTGAAAAGAGTAGAAAAATCAAAAGTTTGTATGCTATGGCAATGGATGAGACTTCTAGATTAAGATTATGGTAGGATTAAGCAAATGGAACAGGGCTTTCATTATTGTTCTTCGTCTTTAAATCACCACGAGGCCTTCAACAAAGAGCAAACACCTTCACCTCATAGAAAGTTGACTTGCAAATGTCTGCTTTTATTTACATGTAGCACACTGAAACGTCATATCTTTCAATGATGTTTTGATGACGGCCATAGAATTTCTTGATGGATGAAATTAACATAGGCTGAACAAATCCCTGACTTTGCAGATTTTGGGACAGTGTTTTTGCTCGTAAAAAATAACTGTACAAACTACCTCCTCGACAGTAACGGATCAATTGTGACATGTACATTCCATAGGCTGGAGAAGTAGGTATATTGCTGCTACGAATGGAAAGCTCGCAATTTAGAAGTTAAAATCACCACGATTGTCATTAAGCTTACTTTTTCAAACCTTCAACCTCATCAATATACAAAAAAAGATCTAGGTATGAAGCTGAAGTAGGTGTATCAGATGTTTCTTTAATTTCAAGCTCATCGGGATAGGGCAGTTTTAAATACACTTAAATGTTAGATTATTAAGAGAAATTACAACGTCTATGTAGCAGAAATTTAAATTAAATTACTGGGCTATGAAATGTGAATTGCTTTAACAATTAGATATACATAGATACCTACATAAGTACGAATAAAAACATTCACATGTTACACGGCATAGATCAATGTAAATATATAAATATAAATGTAATACTATAAGTTTCGTGCAGTGAAGATTTCTACTTTACATTGTGACAAACTAAAAGGGTCTACCACATTTACAGAAATAAGGAAGCAATTATTGTGGAATAATAGATATATTAACTTCTGAAATAAAACTTTAGTTTTTGAAAACTGGATCAAAAGTGACATTTTTATGTAAATGACATAACTGACGAGAATGGATGTATTTCACAAGAAATTATTATGACCAAATTAAAAAATAAATCAAATTGGATGGCTGAAATTAATATTCTTAGACAATCTCTACCAAAAGAGTGGAAAGTAATTTTAAAATCAGATAATTCTGTTAAGAGTGTGGTTAACTTCAAAAGACCTAAAATTTTATGGAATAGTCTAGATATTTCCGCTATATCAAATAAATGTGTATATGAGTTTTTAAAGAAAATAAATTCGAGCCATCTATCGGTTTAAGTAAGTGGTTCAGATTTTTTAACGTAAAAGAATTTTTGTCTGTTGATAAGATATATAAATTCATTTTCTTATATATACAAGAGAATAAATTAAAAATATTTAGGTGGAAACTTATTCAGTATATCATTCCAACTAAAAAACTGTTATTGCAATGGAAAATAACTGTCAATGATTGTTGTAACTTTTGTGGAAATTTTGAAGATTATCAACATTATTTCATATCTTGTTCTTGTCTGGTAGATTTTTGCGAAAAATATATGAAATTCTCATTAAATGTAATATGTCTCTTAAGATAATATTAAAACACCTTTCTTTAGGATATAATATGTTTGATGAGTCATATTTCTGGTTTAATTATTTTTTAACAACATTAAGTTTTCCTATTTACAAATCATACTATATATCTGAGTGTAGAACAAAAAAAATAAATATTTTCAATATATTTGCCAATGAATTTAAGCAAAGAGTGTATGCAGAAAATGAAAATCCCAATTTAATAATGATTAAAAAATGTTTATTTTGAAATCAAATACTGTATTGATGTTATATATTTATGTTTTATTGCAGCAGCTATTTACAACCTCGGTAAATAGCGGAATATAACAGGGACCATTAGGAGGAGCATGGACTCCTAATGGCCAATGTAACAAGCTATTTGGTGAATAAAAATGTTATCTGTTGTTAAAAAAAAGATTTCTTCTTTAATTAAGTTTTAAATAAAATGCACAGTCAAAGAATAATGAATGGCATTTGTGTACTCATTTTGAGATAAAGGTGTGAAATATATATGTTTTCTATGAATTTGAGAAAGTAAGAAGTATAAAATATGATAAATCTTAAGTTTGGAAAAAAAATCATTTTGTATTTGTCTTTTGATTGATAAAAAGCTAATGTGATCTTTATAATCTTGGCATGTGCAAAATAAAGCCAGATACAAGAAAAGTATATTATAGTTACTTAATACTGTGACTTTGTCATGATTTGAATTAAAATTTATCACGAAAATGTCACTTTTGTCCAATTTTCGGGGTTAGGGGTGGTAGGGTCGTGAATGTACGTATATTGCATTATCCTAAACATTTCTTGCACATTTAGGAAGTAAACAGGATTGCAAACGTGTAGCTGCGACCAACTTAATCGCAATCTTGCAGATATATGCTTTATACTTGAAAAATTCAACAAAAGTCAAACTATAATTCGGTTAAACTTTAAAATGCCAAAAATTCCGATATTTACGATCATGGGACCAAATAAAAAAAAACATATTTTGGCGTTAAAATTGCATCTTCGATATATATAATTCATCTTCTAGAAAGACAGCAAAACAATAGTATGTTTTGTACATAAACACGATTTTAAGCATCATTTTGCCTGAATAAGGGTACATTTTTTGAAAATTAGAGACACGTTGAATACTCCTTGCTTTTCTAAACAGTATTTTAAGACAGCCAATGTATAGCATAGAACATATAATTTGCATATCTGCAGAAATATCCTCTAGATTTGTCACATATAATGATTTATAAGTAATTTTTTGACAAATCTAAAATCCTGAAAATTTCAATTTTTTATCAATTTCGGGAAATTTATAGAACACCAAATTATGATTTAAATCATGCAACATCGTTAAATATAATGTAGCTTTTGGTTATCTTTGTGCAAACATAGACAAAATAATGACGATTTTGAGGGAAATTAGTTGGGGGTAAGGGTAAGATATTTTGTATTTACAGTCACATTAACCATTCCTTTTTTTTAAAGTTATGCTTGAACACAAGCAATGTACCGCTTAGAACAATTTATTGGCAAATCTGCAGATACAATCTCCAGATTTGTCGCATATAATGATTAAATAGTGACTTTTTGATAAATCTGAAAATGTTGAAAATTCCCATTTTCCATCACTTTCTTGCAAAATATTGATTTAAAGTCTTCAAATGGCTGTTATAATACAACATAATGATTTACTTCATGCAACATTGTCATATATATAATACACATTTTGTTTGTTTATTTTGTTATTTTCATGAGAACTTAGACACAAATTTGACAGGTTTAGAGCAAAGGACAAGGTGCGATAAGGGGTAGATTTGGCCCATGATTTCAGCGAATGTTCAAATTGCACCACAAGATTTTCTTCCATGTTCGTTTCAAAGCTTAGATCCTGTTTATAGAAAAAATACAAAAGTTAGAATCAATGACGTCACAATATGTATAGATCTGACGTCATGAAAAGGCTACTTTTGAGCATTTTTATAGAAATGTACTGAATTTGGCAGATTTCCGAATAGTTTTCTTAACCGGAAATATCGAGCACATTCAAGAACCAATTAGATAATTTACCAGCTTATTTGTACAAATGAATTGAACCTCTCATACAAATATTTTTGTGGTTCTTGCATGTGCTCAATATTTCCTACACAGAAAAAGTAGGCAAAATTGGTCAAATCTGTCATTTTTCTACAAAATCTTCAATTTGTCCCTTCTTCTACCCTCAAAAACTCAATAATCATGCATCAATATTTGAAAAATGGTACTGTTTACTGAAAAGCGATAACCATAGAACATTCCAATGAGAAAATTCAATTAATCCAACCAAATTTATTTTTCAGGCCAAATAAGGCCCTTACCGCCCCTACTCCTTTGTCTGGATAGGTGTAAATATGAAAAAAAAGGAAATGGGGTAAATGTCAGGGAGACAACATCAAAGCATCTAGGGGTCAGCGTACGGTCTACCACACAGTGAGGAACCTCACACTATATAGCAAGCCCTAAACGGCCCCAAAAGGTAAAAAAAAGTGATTCAATCAATGGAAACAAACCACTTCCAATAACCCAAATATCAAGAAACTAAAATTTTATAAGAAGACAAGGACAAGCCAATGACCAACATATTCCTGACTTGGGACAGGCGCAAAAATTGCGGTGGGGTTAAACTTGTTTTTTTTGGATCCAAACCCTCCCCCTATGTGTGGTGAATGGCAAAAAAGAAAATAAATATACAAAAAGACTCACAGTAAAAATCAACTAGAAAAAAGTCGAACGTTTCAAGACGAGTACCCTTTTATCAATTCGAGTAAGACTTATGAAGACGAGTAATTTTTATTGATGTAGGAAGTTCAAAATTACTATGATTTGTACTAATAGTACAGAGATATTATGTGTTTTAAAATTGTATCCACTTTTTATGAAATTGTACCGCTCGAAGATGAGATGAGGCTGAGGAAGGACGAAACTGTCAAAAAACGAAAATATTCAGAGACTGTTTTATTTGTCTATTTAAAGGCGATAGTGTGGTCATTAACAACATGTTAACATAATTGGATGATATCTGTTTCCATTGATTTATTCCCTCTTTTACCTTTTGGGACCATTTAGGAATATGGTGTGAGTTGAAGAACGTACGGCGACTACTAGATGCGTTGTTTTGGGTCGTTTTCACCTGCAAATGGGATGTTGTCTCCTTGATATTTACCCCCATTTCCTTTCTTTTTCATATGTTTTATTTTTTTAAGAAAAAGACATTTAATAAAAAAAATACCGAAGTTACAGTTAATTTTGTTTCTGCATATGAATATGCGCATCTCGACATCATATGTCTTTTTAGTGTTGATCAACTCAAATTATTTGGATATCCATTACCAAAATAAATGTAATATCTGAAAGAGAATAAAGTATCAATATAATTTAAATAGGGATCGAAACATTACTCAGATATGAACAGAGCTGTACAGGAGGGAATTACTCATTAGTTGAAAACTTTTTTTAAATTAAAATATTGAATGTTTCTCGATGAAATCGGTTTTCGAGAAAGCACAGAAGTACCCTCTATTGGGTTGGTGAATACCCTCGGGGACTAATAATTTTATTTAAAGACGAAAGACAATTATCAAGAATTTTGAAACGAAAAAAAGGGGTTCGTATGTTTATTCTACGATAGGGAAACGGGACAGAGAAAGGGGAGGTTTGGGTACCCATAAACCGGTTTAACCCTACCGCTGGCTTTTGCTAGTGCCGGTACCAAGTCCGGCTGTCCCGAGTTGCTATCGTTGTTTATGTTTGTCTTTTGTATTTTTATTGTGGGTTTTTTTCTTGTGCAGTTCCTATTTACTTTCTGGCATGTGGCTATGTTTTTCGGCCATTGTAGGTGTTTCCTGTCATCTTTTTTATTCCATTTTTCTATAAGCCATTGAACTTTCATAAATTCCAATAAAAATTGACATTTTGAAGGGATAGGGGTAAGGTTTTTCAATTTTTAGAATGTATTGGGCAATGAAATGGTACCTATATTGGATATTAGTAACATTTACACATATGATATAATTTTCTACCACTTTTTTATATCTGAGAGGTACCAGTCAACAATTTAAAGCATTCGTAAGATAACTTTTGTCAAAAAGGAATTTGAAATTCTTCAAAATTTCCATGGATGGGTCAAAAACGGAATTATTCCAACATTGCATGTATATTGACATGCTATATTTTAGGGACGGGGTGTAAGCGAACTTCAAAATTTGGGTGGGGTTCATAAGTGGCGAATCATTGGGGTTATTCAATCCATGGCGCATATATGTAGTATCTGAATTCACATAATCGTTTATTCAAGGCAGGGAAATTTGCAATGTTTTAACTTTGCACGTCCGTCTTACATTGGCATACACGTTCTGCAGAGAAAAGGTGTATCCATAATACTTTTAAGAAGTTTTACAGAAGATATGAACATTTGATATCTAGATATTACGTGACTCGCAAACAGCTAAAACAAAGGGCATTTCTCATCCTCGATTTTATGGAAATGTCGTTAAAAAATGTCATAAACTGATAAATAATCCAGAGAAACTGGGACGTAACTAACATTCTTAACGTAATAGTGGATATCGACGAGATATTCTGAACAAATCTGTTAAATTGGCTTGGATTCCAGTGACCTGACCTGAAGACTTTACATATATACTGGCCTCTCACTGATACTGCCTATGTCTACTGAAGTACATGAAGACTCTTTACCAAACCCTTCGGGGAGTTTTGAGTTTGATTTTTCTTCCTTAGTGCGACAGTGATTTACCAGCAGACTAGATTCCTTGAGCTAGCCGACAGTTTAGCGGCGAGCACTCTTTGACCCTTCTTTCAAAATTACGTTTTGTTTTATGCTTTTTTCTGTTCCAAGATAGTGGTCATTGAGTTAGTAGTCTACCTGTATTTGGTTTTATTCGCATGTTTATGATATTATAGGGAAACGGGATAGAGAAAGGGGAGGTTTGGGTACCCATAAACTGGTTTAACCCTACCACTGGCTTTTGCGAGTGCCGGTACCAAGTCCCTATCGTTATGTATGTTTGTCCCTTGTTTTCATTATTGTTTTTCTGGAGCAGTTTGCTTGTAGATTGTGGCTTGTGATTGTAATTCCTGGCCATTGTAGGTGTTTGTTGTTTTCCTGTTTTTGTAATCCATAAATTACTATTAGTCGTCTGTTTGTCCCTTACCAAAGGCGAATATATATATAAAAACTCTAGAACATTTTCCGAATATTTCGGCCTCACGGCCTTCCTCAGCGGAAGTTTATTGCATACTAGAAAACGATGGTTACAATTATACGTGACAATAGCCAACGTCATAAAGGACATGGAAAGGAAAGAGTCAAATGCGTAATAAAAGACTAAATCATACATTCAAATGATCAAATTAATAATTAATTGTGAAATGTAAATTTTAGAGCAGAATTTCTATTGCAAATCTATTTGTTGGTTGATTCCCTCCGGGAACAGAGTTTTAAGCTTTTTAATCCAGAACGATTCTCGGACTTTACGGTAGGTTTCATCGCCAAAGACCTTTTCTATACCAGTAACTGTAAAATCGTCAAGGGTGTGTTCGTTTGTATAGAAATGTGATGCCACTGTGTCCTGTTTCTGTGTTCTAATTTTTGAAAAATTCAAGAGCATTCTTTGATAAAAAGTATCGCCAGTCTGTCCTACATAAATCGTTGAATCACACTATTCTAGAGTTTTTGTATATATATATATATATAACATCTCGAATTAGATGAAAATGATCATCTCAGTACTAATTTTTAACCACAAAGGGACGATTTTAATTTCAAATACATCGGCAAACGCATACCGAAGCAACTGGAATTGGCGATCTACTGATCAAGGATACCCCCTCCCCCGGCAATCCCCCACCGCAACCACCACAAATGGAACTATATTTGAGGTTTTCACTGCAAAAAGTTGTTCATTTTATTGTAGGAAATAACATATTAAAATTTGAGAAAAATACATGAAAGTGTTCTTTGTTTATTATCTGGAAGTGAAAAAAGTGTGTTTTTCAAGAATCCCTACCAGATATGCTGTGATCTTGTTTGGCCATTTAATTTTATCTCGATCTTGACAGGCTTAACACAATTTTATTAAGACATTAAAAGATATTCAGTTGATTAACAAGATATATGCTTTCAAGGATGATTAAGACCTGTTTAGTTTATCAAGTTCAAACAAGATGACCGCGTTCAACAGTGATTCAGATATTGCTTTTGTCGGGCAAAGGATGACAGTGATTGTAAGAACACTTTGCCAGTTTAATTGATGTTTGTTGACAATCCCGCACCCATGACCAAGAAAGACATGGATGTAGCGTTGCTCGACAATTAGCAAAGAATTCCGCTTAAACCGGTGCTAGGGGCCGTCTTGAACTTACTATGAGGTATGAGCAAAGCTCATTGTTGAAGGCCTCATGGTGACTTCAAGATGAAGAACAACAATTAAAGCGTTGTTCCTTTGCTTGTTTTTACCATGTATTTGTAGAGACTTTGTCTCATGTGCATTTACTCCATATCCTTTTATTCACCACGTTAAGTTTGTCTAGATCAAACGAGATCAAATTAAGAATTTTTTTTTTATCTTGACAAACCTAACTCGTCTGAATTGCTCCTGAACGCAATTAACAAGTTAATCTTATTTCACCTAAAATTATCTTAACACGTCCTAATCATTATTTGGATACAAATTAAAAATCTTACATTTTCTCAACAAAATTATGTTAAGCATGTCAAGATCTTGTTAAGATCAAAATTAATAAAATTAGTAATTAGGGTTAATTCTAAAATCAATTTGAACAAGATCGTGCCAAAACTAAAGCACTAGCAGTGGGAAACTTTCAAAAACTTTGGTTTCCCCGGTGCCCTTAAAGGTAAGCATCATTTGATCCAGAAATAATCAATTTCCCTGAAATGGACATAAACATTCAAGCTTTTCCTGCTAACAGAGTGTATGTTACACAATTGATTCGTTCCTGGAGAGCAAACACACGGGGAGAGTTGGCTCGCCATTAAACCGCAAATCAGGACCATTGCAATTGACATCTTTTTTTCTGTTGTTTTTCACCTGATTTGCCTTTTTGTCTGATGTCTGATGGACTTTGGCTCTTGAAAACTCAGTTTGGTAATTTAGTCGTTCTATCTCACATCTGAGAGTTTATATATTCCAGCTATAAAAGCATTGGCATCTGAATTTTACATATCTTTGGCCTCATTTAGCATGCAATTTAACTCTTATTCACTTCGATATATGACAGTAGAAAAAACCTTTAAAGAAAAGTGTAACTCGACATGTTAATTATGTTGTAACTTTAACACTAACTTGCACTCCAGCCTTAGCACAAAAACTTGATAGATTTTCCATACGAAGGGTAGATACTTCGTTTAGTTTTTGTTTGTTATTGTTTTCCAGCTTTTATGAAATACAATTTGGATTTTGATATAAATTTGCAAAGCATCCATACTATTCAAACTAGTTTTCTAGTCGTTCGTATAATTTTGCATTTTTCATTTTTCCTTCTTTCAGTGCGAAAATCTTATGCGTGTACATGTTGTGTTGATGTCCGTTTTACTTCATGTTGTTGCTTTTTTACTGTTTTATTTTGTTTATGAGTATATCTATGTGAGATACAGATCAAGTTCGAATTCGGTTCCAGTTGTTTGATTTTGTACAGAGTTATGGCACTTGAACTTCAGCAAATTTAGAAAAATATTGGTTTCCTGATTTTTTTCTGTAACCGCTTGCCATATTGATTTAATATTTGGTATACGAGTATATCGGGGTGAGATACAAATCAAGTTTGGACTGGTTCTGGTCGATTGATTTTTATACAGAGTTATGGCCATTGGACTTAGTGAATTTTTTTAAAATTTAGGGTTCTGTAACCGATTGACATATTAATTTGATATTTGGTATATAAGAGTATCTAGGTGAGATACAGATCAAGTTTGAATTAGGTTCCGGTCGGTTGATTTTGTACAGAGTTACGGCCCTGGGACTTAGTAATTAGTTTTTCCCTCAATTCTCTACAATGCGCGAACATGTTGAAATGATATATGGTTTATGATTGTAAATTTATAAATTATTGATTAAGGTTAAAGGAGTAGGTTCGGTAAGGCCTCATTTTGCCCCGAAATTGAAGAAAAGCTTAAGAAAGGTCTATGGTGGTTTTTCAACCCTGTAATGTTTACTCTACTCAATTCAGCTAACCAAACATAGCATAAATGGAGGATATCCTTGAAAAAGGCTAGGATGTTTTTGGCATCTTTAGCATTGGTCAACCATTTGTACGCTAATGAGCTTTACATAAAATTGTGTGAGATGGATAATTACTACTTATTTTATAAATATTTTGAGTGTAGTCGTGGTTGGTTACTTCCGTTTCAATCAAAAACCATGAAAAATAACAAAAATTCTACAACTTTTAAATTTTTGCCTTCTTTGGTAATTTTTCGGCATTATTTCTAGGATCACAGTAATATTTTTTTTACAGAATGAACCGAAATATATTAAATGCAATCATTCAACTTTTTTAAAACGGTCAGACAATAAAGTTTTTACAAAATTTCTATAATGAGCAAAATAGTGGGATAAAAAAGGCGCACTTACCGCACCTTCTCCTTTGGTTCCTGTTGAATGATTTTTGTAGACAGTTATGGCCATTGGACTTAAAATTTTTTTTTTGCACCTTTCTATGGATCAACTTTACATATTGATTTGATATTTGTCAAATGGTTACATCTGTAAGGCACATATTCTGTTTGTTTTTTTTTTAATCAAAAATTTGTTGTTGTCAAACAAATTCATTACGTTTGAGTTGACTTTGGACGGGCGTATCATGCGCTCTTGGCTCAGCAGTTTATTGTCTTCTTTGTTAATTTATTTTTATAATTTTTTTTTTGGTTCTTGTTTGTCTTGTTCAATTTTCTTTCTTTTCTTTTCGTTTTTTTTTCTTTTTGTTTTCTTGACTTTTGTTTTTATTTTTTGTTTTTATTATTTTTTGTTTCTCTTTTTGTTTGTCTCGTATATTATCCCAATATTGAACGGAAACATCGTTTTTTGAATTCATTACAAAAAATGTTGACTCCTATCCACAGTGTTTTTAAGAGGCAGTTATGGATGTTTTTGACACAAACTAAATATTATATTTTAACCCGAATTATTAAACGAGTCTTGAAAGTGATCTATGTCAGGCCTAGGACAATTCTGACAAAGAGGTGTTATTCGGCGTATAACAAAAAGTAAGCTTTTATCATGTGTTTTAATTCCCTGCTATTAGTAAAGAACTACCCAACAGCATTTGTTAATATTTTGCAAAGCAGCTATTATTTTGTGAATGCTCATAACAAATTAAGAGGTATGGGAATTTTTGTAAGATACAATATGTTAGAAAAATATGTGAAATATGTTTTTTTTTCATTTTGATATTGTTTATATATGTACAAAATGTTCAGTCCCGTATTTATTTCTTGCTCTTTAATCCTGTTGTTTATCACAGTTGTAAATGTTTCTTGAAACCAGATTATTTATGTAAAACATGTTACCATGAAATGAGCCGACTTAACAGATAAATTATTCCATACTACAACCAAAACAACTGTTTGCCACGATATTTCAAAAAATAAATCCGATTTTGTTTCTTTAATTCTGAAGTGAATGGAAAGTACATTACTTCTTGAGTGCTTGAGTTATTCAATTTACCACTGATTAGATAAGGGTAAGAAATTTTTAATCTATTTTGTAGCGCCCCAGGTAATTTTGTTTTTGTCAATCAAATTTCAGGTAAAACATTTGTCATTTTGAGAATGTTATGGTACACTTTAAGTTAAGATATAGTTTGTTTCTGTCAAGAGAAGTGTTTACATCTGGTCATTGGCGGGTCCATAGTGGGGTTCCAAGGGTTGGAACCACCCCTTTTTCTGGACAATCATGTATTTTGTAATAAATATCCTGATGTTTTATTAAGAAATAACCCCAAAAATGTTCGTGCCTCGCTCCGCTCGGCGAAATTTCCTTTCCTTTGGAGCTCCCCTTTTTGTAATCGCATGCCTGGATACGCGCCTGCTGGTTATTCAACAGCCGTGTTATCAAGTTTTCAGTCCCCCCCCTCGATTACTTGTATTCAGGCATTGATTATTTGATGGTTCTCGTAGTTTCTTAATGTTCAAAGAAATGTATCTACGCATGAATGATAGGCCATGCTTAAACCAACATAAGAAATTTGTTGTTTGTTTTATGACAGTCTTTTTAAAGAATTTTGTAGTATACGTATTTCCTTTGGGCTGTCAATAATTTGAGTAATACAGATGAATAATTATCAAGCACATAATGTATACGAGACAAAGCAATTGAGGAGTCTGTGTGGGCTAAGGTACATGTAGTTTGTTTATCTGTACAATCACTTTAGCCTTATCAGTTCGTGCACTACTTTTGTAAACCACTTGAATAGGGTGCACTGTTGAGCCCTTAAGTGTAATCCATTTAAGGGTGGGCTTTAACCTTAAGTGTAATCGGATTACAATTAAGGTAAGGATTACACTTAAGGGCTCAACAGTGCACTAAACTTGCAACCGTGCGTGATAAAATCTCTCAGATACCTGCCCAGGATCGATGAAGGCATCAATCACCGCAAAAACTTGTCTCATGATATAGCGAAAATACTGCAGAAAGCGGTGTTAAACCCAATTCAAAAAAAAAAAAATAAAACCAGTAAAACGTTTTAAGGACAGAAATTAACGAGACAGGAGCTTTTGTGTGTTAGAAGGCAGAAACAAATACCGTAGACAAATATAGATCCTGGACACACAAAATACCGATATACCTTCTGATGTTTTATTTATCTTTATACTGTATTAAAAGAGTTCGAATGGTGTAAGGTAAACAATAAACTGCGCTAACGTTAGATACCTATAAAACCGAAATCCGTGTTGGGTTTATAAGAATTTAAACGAGTAGAAAATTTCTCGCTCCGATGTGCAATGCAAGGATTAAGGATTAAAATAAAGAACACATTTGTAAGTATATAACACCAATATCAGAGATGCATATATACTTTATGACAAATCTAAACATACGGATATGATAACGGTATTCAATATATGTGTATATTCTGAAGCATAGATATTCCTCAAAGAAAGGCAATAAAACTAATGAATCAAACATTACGAAGGATGCCTACTCATGATGTTGCTTATATCAAGGATCTCTTAGAACCTTTTTGATTTATTCATCATTGTAGACGAAATAATATGATAAAAGATATAAATTGTAGTTCCATGCGCTTTAAAAAGAGGTACAAAACATTAAAAATCTGGCGGGAAATTGATTTCTCTATTTAACATCAGGACTATTATTTGTCAAAAAGATCAAGAATTTTATGAAAACTAGTCAGGTTCCTTGATAAGACCTATAGAAAGTATTAATGAAATAAATAGGGGGGGCTTCTGTGCTACATTCTGAAAGCCATTAAATTGGAGAAAATCAGAGGAATTCCGAATATAAGTTCAAATACTAGTATGTGATGAGTGAGCCACATTAAAAACACACAAATACATTAAAAAATACTTAGATAAAAATGTGCTATATTTTGTTTTTTTTTTTTTTTTTCGTTGATTCTTCAGAGAAAGATATATATAAGTCAGTCTAATGTTGCTATGAATATGCGGCGAAATTTGAAATAAATGCAAGTTTCCTTAAATTGTTAAAAGCTAATTACTTGTTTTGGATAAATTATACAAATTGTAATTTTGTACAAATTATAATTTGTACAAAATTTTTATACAAATTATAATTTGTATT
>MJUU01014791.1:8268-42088 GCA_002080025.1 Modiolus philippinarum | reverse complement strand
TGATATAATTTGTAAAATTGCGACATCTTTATCTCATAAACCAGCGTGGGATCGTGGAACGAAGGGTCTGTGCTTCGGTTCCTGGTCGAGGTGAAAAATTTCATGGACCTAGTTTTCGGCTCATACACGATTTGCAAGGATGGTCTCAAAGAACGTCCCATAGCACGTTAAACACTTTTCATATAGTTCCGCTTAAAAATGTAAATGCCCAAGGTCGGCAGTTCTCTACGGGTACTCTGGCTTCCTCCCTACTAAAACTGACCGTCACGATATACAAAATGTACCTGAAAAACTGCTGAAAACCCATACAAACCAAAATAGAAAAAAAAAATGTAAACCGCAATAGTCTTCACTTCGTACTTGACAACTGGTCTGGATTCGATTGTGCCGTATGCAGCGGTGTATGGCATTTGCAACAATCTTTTTAGTCTGTACAAATGACAAAAAATACTTGTATTTGACATGAAATTAACAAGTAGAAATCGGCACAAATGAAAGAAATAATCGGCGCAAATGAAAGAAATATTCGGCGCAAATGAATTAAAAAAAATTGGCGCAAATGAAACAAAATTCGGCGCAAATCCAAAAATCCAGTATGCAGACATGAAATGTCAAGTAAAAATCTATGAAATGGTGCAATGTTAATATTTAAGACCATTATAGGGACACGTGTTCGGAAGGGGCCTGAGAATTTTTATGTGGATCATACAATTCTTTATGCCAATTTTTCTTTTACTAGACAGTCACTAGGACTTGAGAAAGGAAACCCTTAGCTAATATAATTATATCTTCCCTATTATATTTGTTTATTTCATTATGTTTTTGTTTAATACATGCATACGTTTGTGTTGCCATAACCCAAATGGGTTCTATGTTTGCAATTTGAATAAATATAACATATATTATTACACCCTAAAAACGAAGTTAATGTCCACTGGTTTCGCCTTATCTGTTCAATGGTCTGTGTGTCCTTGGACATTTTTTATGGAGCTTAAATCTCGAAAGCCGCGTGATGAGGCTTTTATAAGTTGGAATAACTTGTTTGTAATCCCTCTGCATTTTGCGCAAAATAAATGTGTTTAAATCAACCCCCGTTACAAATACTACCAGAATGTCAGCTGTTAAATGTTTTCAGATTGACGGAAATTGATTCCAAACTTTTTTAAAACTTAATAATATTTTTGAATTTCTCGAAAGCCCTTCAAAATTTTTAATTTTTAAAAAATTATTTTAGAACGTTAGCAACTAAGAGTACATGTTTTGGTTTTGGATTTCTTGTTTTATTGAGATTGATTCATCATATTTTGAAAAAAAAATACAGCACGTTTTTCGGGTTGCCTATTTCATAGCCAATACTGTTAAATTGATCGATGATTATTTGAAACAATTTTCCTAACTATAAGAATCAACTTTTACCAGGGCTTTCACTAAAAGAATCGGGGGGAATGAGTAAAGGATAAAAGACACCATTCCACCTCCTTCAACACAAAACCCCTAACTTGAAAGTTCAATATAAAAGTCTGGTTCTTTGGCTTTTCAATTTTCCCAAATTGGGAGAGCAAACATTTTTTGTTTAAAATATTTTTACTTAGCAGGAAGGGAAACAAATATTTTCATTTTTTAATTGTTGGATCGTGACAAAAATGTAACAAAATAATGGAACAGCTTCTTTTTTCTTTAATAAGAATTTGTCCATAAAGTACACTGCCGTACAAAAAAATAATTGATTTTTTGATTATTGTTTCAGTGTTCATTATCGATACTCTAACTTTCGACGTCTATTACTGTGACGTCATCTTCATTGCAAGAGAAAAATCAAGCGACGTGTGGCCGAAAAAGCCATTTTTTGTCGTTATATTCCATTATATCTTTCTTATGAGTTCGGTGACCTATTGTTTTTATTGCATTATTCTAATTAATACAAACAACTTTACATGCTCTGAAAATATGAGGAAAAAATCAACTGCAGAATTTTCACAATTGAATGGAAAAGATAACAAAAATGTCTAATATTTAGCGCGGGAAAGTAATTAAGCGTCAAATTAATTAAGCTTTAAATTAATTATCCCTCTTTCATTCGAGAGTTTGTTCTTTAATAGATTGAAATCTATAGACTTCCCGGAGTATAATACAGAAACCCGTTTGCAATTTCAACTATTATCACCGAAATGGCAAGGGTTTGAAGTTAACCTTCTCATTTCCCCATCTTCCGAATTTAGCTACTTTTCATGGCACTATAGCAACAAAACGAATTCGGTGACCTATATTTTTTATTCTTGAAAATTGTCCAAAATACCATTAAGAATGATTATGCTAAGTTTCATGAAAAAATCAACTGTAGAAATGATTAGTTGGTTTGGTCTTTAAATTTGCATTTTTAGAAATTTCATTTTTTAGCTATTTTCGTTTTGATTTCACAGGGATTCCCTTCCGTATTTATCCTCTCTGGAAAATCAGAAGGGAGGACACCATCTTGAAAACCCCGTCTCGCTTTAACTCATTTTCAGATCAATCAAATCATACTATGGCTGAGTTACTGTTATCCCTTAGTGGCCCAAATATTTATCTTCTCGTTCCATTTGGTCACTGTATCCAAAGCACTCTTATTTTGTCAGAAATATACAAAATGTACAATTCTTACTTGGCCCTTCAAAATATTACATTGCCTCGGATGCAAACTATCTTTAGTTATAACAGGGTGATTATAACACAGGAATCACAGTACTACCTGACATTCCTGTTGCATATGAATGCATTGCCCTGAAATTGATTTTTGACCGTCATTGGGGTATAAGAATCCGTTATTTTGCACGCTTTGAAATCATAACATGTCCTGATTTTTCATTCCTCTCTTGAACCACGGAGTGCAAATCCAGGTTATAGTATGGTGAATATCGGGCGTGTGGTAGGGAAAATGATATACTGATTTTGTGAAATCAACTCCTACTACAATTTTTAACCTACATTTTTGAAACTTTACAAAATGTTTCTATATATATTGTAGATGTGCACCTCCCTTTTTGGAGTTATTTTGAAATTTTTTTCCTATTGTTTCAGACTTTGGAACTTAGTCATCTTTTATCAACATTTTCAACAAAGGGTACTTATTTTGTGAAATCAACTCCTCGTACAGTTTTCAATCTACATTTTTGAAACTTCACAATGTTTTTATATATATTGTAGATATGCACCTACGCTTTTGGAATTATTTGAAAATTTTTTCCTATTTTTATAAGATAAGATAAGATAATTTTATTGACCTAATCAAAGGGCCCATAACGGGCATATACAATCAAAATAACGTACACATTCATTCAACATAAAACATTTGCACCTTTCACACTGATCAAAGTTGATTGGACACAAAACATACAAAGTTTAATAATAAAATGAGCGGAGAGTCAGTCAACCATATAATGAGAGATAACTCAATGTAAATAGTATTCAGATGAGGATAAAATGCAACTCTGCTTGTTAGGAATAGTTGAATGATGCAATAAATTACATGTTTAGAATTAACATATTAATTAGTCGACTGATTGGCATGTGTCTTTCCTTATTTTATATAAAACTTCTAAAAATTCACAGAATCTAGAAATAAATTGTAAATTTTCATTTGACATAAACCAGATTAAAAGACTAATGTCATTCAATTGTTTTAAATTAGGAAATTCCTTAAATATACTTTCATAAAATTCTTTCCTAATATCATTTTATAAGGAGCATTTAAATAAAAAGTGCATTTCATCCTCAACCAAGTCAAGTTGACAAAACTGGCAGATTCTGTCAGAGCGGGGCAAAACAACTGACTTCCCTTGACTATCTGTAATTCTTTCATAACGCCCTCTTTCTATTCGCAGGCAGTGATTGCTCAATCTAAATTTAGAAAGCATGATACGTTTTTCATGATTTCTTATGTTTAAATAATTTTTGTATTCAAATATTGATTTAAATTTAAAATACGTATCTAATTTACTGTGCTCATTTTGCGTAGCTGAACATTTAAAAGAATTCCAGTATTTTAAAAAATCTTGTTTAGTATGTTTTTTGATCCGTATTTTGAATTTATTTTGACTCAAGTTCTTACATATATTGAGATTCAGATTTAATTTTTCCGCATAAAGTTTAGAGTACCATGAATTCTCTGGTAGAACATTTCCACTAAGGTATTCACTGTAAGCACAATTCAATAATTTTGAGGATGAATTTTCAAGACGGTGCCAGTACATAAACATATATGTTATAATATCAATATATAACGGAAATCTGCCCAGCTCTGACAGAACACCTACATTTGTACAGTTTTTTGAAACACCTAAAATATATTTACAAAATTTTATATTCAACTTTTCATGATCCCATTCTTTGAATATCTCTTATAATGGCATGGACTTCCTTTTTGATGTTATATGTAAAACACCCCAGTTTTCACAACCATATAAAACAATTGGTTTTATAGTGTGGTCAAAAATATGTAGCAGAGTCTTGAGAGATGGTGATGCGGACTTGATACTTTTATAAAATTTAAAGCTGGCTTTAAGAGCCTATAGTTGTATAGATCTTTCCTAGCCTCATGGAATTTGCCACTATTACTAAATGCAATTCCTAGATACTTATATACTTTAACACATTCTATATTATCTTTGTTGATAAAAAATGTTTCTGTAAGTAAACGGTCATTTTTGTTAAAAATGATTACTTTTGTTTTGTTTGTGTTAATTTCTAGGCACCAATCTTTACAGTAGTCAGGTAAAATATTAAGTTTTTCTTGTAGGCCTTTTTTAGAATTTGAAAATAACACTAAATCACCTGCATAAAGTAAACATGGAATATTTCTATTATCTAATTCTAAAGACTCTGTTTTGTCCTGTAGAACTGTTGGTAGTTCATTTATAAATATATTAAACAGACTTGGACTTGAAACATCCCCTTGACGGAGCCCAACTTTGGAACTAAAAAAGCTAGTAATTTTTTTATCTACTTTTACATATAGTTTGTCACTTTGATACATATTATTCAATATTCTATAGAAAAAAACCATCAATATTATATTGTAAAAGCTTCAACATTAATCCTACATGTACCACTGTATCAGAAGCTTTGCGAAAATCCACAAAACAAGTATACAATTTTTTACATCCGGAGTTTAAATATTTGTCAATAATACATTTTGGAACTTAGTCATTTTTTATTAACATTTTCAACAAAGACTACCAATTTTGTGAAATCAACTCTTATTACAGTTTTCGACCCAGACCTTTGAAAATTCACAGAATGTATCCATATATTTTGAAGATATGCACCTGACTTAATAGAATTTTTTCCATGTTATTTTTTTAAAAATTTTTCCAGACCTTTTAACTTAGTCATTCTTCCAACATATTCTATACACAGACCTTTTAAGGAACCTATTAATAAACACTTTATTTATAGCAAGGAGCACCAAAAAGGCAACCCGGCCATTTGAGTCTTTGACCCATTTTTAGTTCACCTGGCCAAAGGCCATGTGAGCTTTTCTCATCACTCTGCGTCCGTCGTCCATCGTCCGTCGTCTGTAAACTTTTCACATTTTTGCTATCCTCTGAAACTACTGGGCCAATTTGAACCAAACTTTACAGGAATGATGTATGGAAGGTCCTTTACTAAGTTTGCCGAAATTTTTCCGATCCGCCAAAAAACATGGCCGCCAGCGCTGAACTTAGATTTAACATTTATATATTTTTAAAGGGGCAAGAATTCAAAGTTATATTTAGATTCTAAAAGAGCTACTTTTTCATTTGTTCTAAGCGCTGATTGGCTGAATTGGTGGTTTGACACCTAAAGCATTAGACGTCATGAAACTATGTTGTTGAAGTACATTCTTGGTCACATGGGGCGGACACGTTTGTGACGTAGGGCGGACAAACAACAGCGGGTGAATCTAAATACCAGAACTCGGATATGGTCTATTGCCGTCGTCGCAACAAACGCTCCTGATATGCTGGTTCCACAACCGCAAACTTTTTTCATCAGAATATTTACGAGAAATGACAAAATTCAAGCAAAACTTGTGTTACTGTTCAAGGGAAACAGTAAACTTCCGGTTAATCGGTATGTCTGAATACCGCAAATTTCTCATGAACAACACATTGCACCACAAGGAACCAATACTTAACGGAGAAATATTTATGATACAAAAGTGATAAGATGGAATAAAAGCACAAAAATAAATTCTATTTTATAAGATATCAATTAATGTTGAGAAGTGAGATGGATTACTAGAGTAATACAGTTATAGCTTTTTAGAGTTATCTTTCTTTACATTCTGTGTTTTTAAAATTGACAAATAATTATTATATTTTTGTTAACATTATTTTTATTTTCATACTTTATCTAGTTAAAAAGTATATATTTTCATTAATTGGAATAATTTATAGAAACAATGGTCTTTGAATGCCTATTTTTGTTGGGCTATATGATAACCCAAAGTAGCTATAAGTTCTGTAAAGATAAAAAAAGGTAGGAAGTTCTGTACTTCCAAGACTGTCCATTTGAAAAATGTTTTATATCTACTACTGTAATGCAAATTGTTTGAAATCTGAATTTTGGAATTTGTTGAATAAAAGTGGTACTTAATTAGTATTTGACAAAGCCCAATGCTGAGCATAAGGGAAATACCACATCTGAATCACGCATCAGGCGACCTGGACAAGCCACACTTTGTGTCTGTCTGTCAGTCTATCACTATTGTCATCACTGGCGTAATGTCGTCTCCTGCCTAGCTTGTATGAATAAAAGAAAATGATGAGATGGGACGACAGTCCTCTCATGTCTGAACAAAACATATCTATATTGACTAATAGGGATAAAATTCAAATTTCAGTTAATCACTCGTAACATACATAGGGAAAATTGTAAATCAAAATTAAGAACAATTTTTCAGATAAAAGTTATTTTGATATTTGATAAAGCAGCACTTTAAATAACATTCTTATTATAATCGATTATTAATCCGTTCTGGATATACAATTTTTGGCTCTTGCTTCGGTATTCATTTTGAAATTTATATATGGCTGTCTGATTATTTCCGATGATCGACTAATAATTTTTTTCCGATTGTTCAACACTGATAATACAAAAAAAAAACCCAAAAATATCTTTCTATTTTCACTAGGTCTGATGAAGATCTGGATTTTTTTTTTTTTTTACCACCACCCATCCAACATTTTTCATGAAAAAATCCGTAAACCAAGTAATAAAAAAACACTGGCTCAAAACAAATTACTAATAGTATATAAATATTTGCTATCTCCTCTAAAGTTACTGAAGCAAATGGAACCAAACTTTACAGGAATGATGTATGGAAGGTCCTTTACTTAGTTTGCCGAAATTTTTTCGATCCATGAAAAAACATGGCCGCCAGCGCAGAACATAGTTTAAATGAAACCAAACTTTACAGGAATGATGTATGGAAGGTCCTTTACTTAGTTTGCGGAAATTTTTTCAATCCGTGAAAAATCGTGGCCGCCAGGGCAGAACATAGTTTAATATGGGACCCTATGGGAAAAGCAAATATTTGCTATCTCCTCTGAAGTTACTGAAGCAAATGGAACCAAACTTTACAGGAATGATGTATGGAAGGTCATTTACTTAGTTTGCCAAAATGTTTTCAATCCGTGAAAAATCATGGCCGCCAGCGCAGAACATAGTTTAACATGGGACCCTATGGGAAAAGCATATATTTGCTATCTCCTCTGAAGTTACTGAAGCAAATGGAACCAAACTTTACAGGAATGATGTATGGAAGGTCCTTTACTTAGTTTGCTGAAATTTTTTCGATCCGTGAAAAAACATGGCCCCCAGCGCAAAACATAGTTCAACTTGGGACCCTATGGGAAAAGCAAATATTTGCTATCTCCTCTGAAGTTACTGAAGCAAATGGAACCAAACTTTACAGGAATGATGTATGGAAAGTCCTTTACCTAGTTTGCCAAACATTTTTCGTTCAGTGAAAAAACATGGCCGCCAGCGCAGAACATAGTTTAACATGGGACCCTATGGGAAAAGCATATATTTGCTATCTCCTCCGAAGTTACAGAAGGAAATTGAACCAAACTTTACAGGAATACTGTATGGAAGGTCCTTTACTTAGTTTGCCGAAATTTTTTCAATCTGTGAAAAAACCTGGCCGCCAGCGCAGAACATAGTTTAACATGGGACCCTATGGGAAAAGCAAATATTTGCTATCTCCTCTGAAGTTACAGAAGCAAATGGAACCAAACTTTACAGGAATGATGTATGAAAGGTTCTTTACTTAGTTTGCCGAAATTTCAATCCGTGAAAAAGCATGGCCGCCAGCGCAGAACATAGTTTAACATGGGAAAAGCAAATATTTGCTATCTCCTCTGAAGTTACTGAAGCAAATGGAACAAAACTTTACAGGAATGATGTATTGAAGGTCCTATGTATGGAAGGTACTTGGATCTGACAGAAAAGATGGCCTTCAGTGCAGAACATAGTTTAACATTGGATCCAGGAATGAGATAACCATCCTTATAATCATCATCTCTGAAATGTATAGAATGTCCTTTGCAAAAATCATTCATTTCAATAGGATCAGACAAAAAATATGGGTGCTAATGAAGAACATAGCTAAACATTTGACCCCATTGGTAAGTAAACATCTTTTTTAGTCATGTATGGCCTAGAAGTATTTTGCCAGGTGAGCGATACAGGCTCAGCCTCTGAGCCTCTAGTTTTTTATCTTTTCTGTGGCAAAAAGCATTATAACAATCTTTGCAATGTATACTTAGATAAGATTTTTATGATATGTTTTTGAACATCCCTCTGGTTTATACTTGTCTTAATAAGTGCCCCTCTTTTCAGATTTTTAAGCCACCTTCAATTATCCATAATTAAAACATTAATTATCTTCTTTCAGATTTGCACCAAAAATAGGCCACATTCAACAGGATGATAATTTTGGTTCATCAGCTCTTTCTCTTAGCTCAGTCAGCAGTAAGATGGTTCCTACAGAAACCTATTGATGTAGACGAAATTGATGGAAGGATTGTACCAGAGTTTGTAAAGGAAACATTTGCTGTGGACAAGAGCGACCAAACTATAAACTTTCCATTTTTATGTGATAAGAAAACAATTAATTATATTCAATCAGGTAAAATTATGTTTATCATGAGAGGTGTCTCAGGTTCAGGAAAATCAACGATAGTCAACCTTATATCTGATGTATACCAATATGTTAGTATCTGTTCGGCCGATCAGTACTTTATGAAGAAGGGCGTATATCAGTTCGACCATACACAATTGTCTGTTGCTCATGATAAGTGTCAAACAAAAGCCACAAAAGCATGCCTAAATGGCATACCTGTCATTGTCATTGACAACACAAATGTTAAGCGCTGGGAAATGGGACATTATTTGAATTTAGCTGTGACAAACAATTACACAGTTGTCATTGTGAAACCAAAGACGCCTTGGAGTAAAGACGTAGAAAAACTAGCTGAGCTAAACAAACATGGAGTGACAGCCAATATCATAAGAGGAAAACTACAAGCATTTGAAGAGGTTGTACCGTTATATTATGGCTGGTTTTTGAATGAACAGGATTCTAATATTTTGTATGATCTGGGAAAGAAATGTTTGTTAGAATGTGTCACTCAGTTTCCAGAGTTAAAGGACTTGATTATTTTTCAGTCACCAGGTATGTTGCCATGGTTATGGTGATAGTATTCAAATTTGTCATTGCAGTCAATGGGAGATAACTCTCATTGATTATTATTGTAAATGAAATAGAAATCTACAATGGCTGAAAATTACAATTACATGCTACAATCTTCCAGGTACAAAAATGTAACTACACATAAAAACACATTTTAGACAAAAGACAAACATACATAAAATAGCGTAAACAACGATTGGAACTGATGTTCGAGTTGCTCGTTTATCTTCAGTAATTAGTTTTTTTCATGAGGTTGGTAAGATGATTATATTGAATCATTACGGTAATTGGATTTTGCCTTTGCATTGTAACAGTTGTAGATTAGAGATTAACCTCAACTTCTGTTAGGTTGGGTTCCAGGGACTCACTGTATAAATTTTTCTTGGTAATGTTTTAAAGAAAAGGACGGTTCCAGGATGTCAAAGAAATTTTGATAGTATGCATTCTCAAATGAATTTCTGTAACTTATAACATCTAGAAGAAATCAGAAAATTAATTTAGAAATAGAGACAGATTGTTTAGAGCATTTCTTGTTGATAAGGAATTTGGGAATTGAGCAGACCATGATTCTACATCTACATCACTTGGTGACAGATCTTTATTATAATTTCATACATTAATTATCTTGCATCCTATCTGAAGCATAATACAATAAAATGTGCATCCTGGCATTTGCTTTTGCATACCAGACATGTGTTTTACACTTCACGTAAATCCCTATAGGTGCTTTAATTGGTCATCATCGTATTATATTCAGATAATTATGTTTTTGCACTTTTAGATGGCATGTTCTGTTCTGTAAATGACCCACAAACATAGTAAAAGGAAATTTGATCACTGAATGAGTATTTATAAAAAAAATGATTACAATAATATATATTGTTCAATTTCATTTTATATTTTTTTTCAGAAATATTTTCAGAACTTGACAAAGCTTTGGACGATTGTATTGTGAAATGTAAGGAATGGTACGGCTGGCACTATCCAGAGTTAAAATACCTCATTAGCAAAGACAATCTGAATGATCTGACATATGCCAGAGTAGTCAAAAGATTAGGTGATTATCTGATTACATATTGACTGTTAATGATCTGACCTTTGCCAGAGTGATCAAATGACTAGATGACTATCTGATTACATATTATGACTGTTTATGATCTGATCTTTGCTTAAGTGATCAAATGACTATGTGACTATCTGATTACATATTATGACTGTTTATGATCTAGCTGATTTTTGCTAAAGTGATCAAATGACTAGGTGACTATCTGATTACATATTATGACTGTCAAATATCAAAGCAAATGAAAAAACTACAGTGTAACCTGTCTATTCTGACACGTGAGTATTATCCTGTCAGATACAACATAATTATGGGGTCCCAAAAACAGCTTTTGAAGTTTTCTCAGTCTGAGTATTCTGACATCCTGTGTAATCCGACATATTTTTGTGGTTCCATACTGTGTCAGATTAGCCAGGTTCACTTTATTTTCTAAAAGACAAATAAAGAATCCACAACCACATCAAGTGAGAAACTACATTTCTACACTAGGGATAGTTAAATTTTCAAATTTTTAAACACAAAGCTTACCAAGTGTTAACGATATTTGAAAATTTAACTATTGAGAGTGAAGAAATGTCATTATTCATGTGATACGGTTGTTGATTTTGCTCTAATGATTGCAAGGAGATTTTGTACAAAAACATTACCCTCTTTTCTGATGATCCGAAGTAAATGTGTTCTTTGAGCATGACATCGTCAGGTTAGGCTTTCTTTTGCATTTAAAGTTATGCTGTTACCACTAATCATGCAAAAGACATCAATGATCTTCATAGATCAATAAAAAAACAATTACCGTATTTGACCTTATTAGTGCCCCTGCTCAAATAAACGCCCCACAGCTGTTTCAGAGTCAAAATGCACAAGCGCCCCCTCAAAACTCCATAACTGCCAAAATTTACTTATGTTTATTTGTCGATGTACAAGTTTTGAGCAGGTGTATTATCACCGTAATTTTAGGAAACAGAATGTTAACATACCTTCCACGACTCCTGAGTAACAATATCTATTTGTTTATGCCGAATTCGCGTGATTGAATACAATTACTTTCTCGTTTCACCACGATTTTAACAACCCGAAGTTGAAGACACATTTTAGAACTTAATAACAATGACTGCAGCAGACATGCATAAATTCCGGTTTTGCTGATTATATTATAATAATTTATATTATTATATTATAATTTTCTAAAGTGCCCTGGGTGCTTATAGGGTCGAATACGGTACATTCATTTAACATGTTTAAACATTTAGATTAATAGGTATATCATTGGAATTTGTCCCGGAAAGTGTCTGGCCGTTTTGTATATCTTAATCATATGTATACAGACTAATATAGTGAATTCTTTGCTATAAAGGAAACAGAAGAAATGCAGAAACAACAGATTTTTCAGACATTTTACCTGTAGAGACAGACAAGCAAGTTAAATCACAGGCAAATATGTCGATGGGTACAGAAATAGCAGAAGAAGATATAATACTGATTAAAAATTTATGTGATCAGGTATGAACATTTAATATTGAGGATATAATTTGTGAACAGGCATTGGATTACAGTCGAACTTCCATGGCTTCAATACTATTGTTTATACTCCCTGCTCCAATGGAGAAATATAGAATCCACAATCGCATCAAGTGAGAAACGACATTTCTACACTAGAGATAGTTAAATTTTCAAATATTTTAAACTCGAGGCTTGCCGAGCGTTTAAAATATTTGAAAATTTAACTATCGAGAGTGAAGAAATGTCGTTTCTCACGAGATACGGTTGTGGATTTTATTTCTCTAATGATTTCAAGGAGATTTTTGACAAAAACATGACCCCCCTTTTCTGATGATCGGAAATAAATGTGTTCTTTAGAAGTGACGTCATCAGGCATGATCGCCTTTTTTCATGATGTCACAATGATAAAGTCGGAAAACAGCAAACATATTTGACGTCATAATTGAATTTCATCCAATCACTTGCCAAGAACAACATTCTCTCTAGAGAGGAGAAACATATTTCTCCAACCGCTCAGGAAACGTGAAAACAGGACAGAAATTAGAGAAATTAGTATACTCATTTACATTTGTATGACATTGAATGTCATTCTGTCATTTAGGCCATCAAACAAAAATTATATACACTATTGCACTTTATTATATAGATCACCATGATTTAGCATGTATTCCCAGTTTAAGAAATGTATTGTCACCAGTGAAATAAAAGATTTCTAGTCACTGTCGGAAGTGATGTGACAATACCCTTGTTTACATTGTTATACCCCCGCTCCCCATCGGGGATAGGGGGTATACTGTTTTCAGTCTGTGTGTGCGTGCATGCGTGTGTGTGCGTGTGTGTGTGTGGGGGGGGGTCCGTCCGTAACACATTTTTGTCGCATTTATCTCAGCAATGGTAAAAGGTAAAGATCTGAAATTTTGTCACAAGCTTTGCATAATCATGCCATATTGTGGGATGCATTTTTTTACCAATGAGAATACTACTTCCTGTTTACCGACTTTGGTCAATTTTGACACTTGTAGCATTACAGAGCGAATTTTCGTCAAAGTTTTCTTCGTAATGGTAAATGATACAAAGCTGTAATTTTATCAGAAGCTTTACATGGTCATGCCATGTTGTGGGATGAGTTTTTCTGACCTGTCGGTATACTACTTCCTGTTTACCGACTTGGTCAATTTTGACACTTGTAGCATTATAGAGTGAATTTTCGTCAAAGTTTTCTCAGTAATGGTAAATGATACAAAGCTGAAATTTTGTCAGAAGCTTTGCATGGTCATGCCATATCATGGGATGCGTTTTCTGACCTGTCAGAATACTACTTCCTGTACTTTACCGAATTAGTCAATTTTGACACTTGCAGCATTATAGAGTGAATTTTCATCAAAGTTTTCTCTGAAATGGTAAATAATACAAAGCTGAAATTTTGTCAGAAGCTTTGCATGGTCATGCCATATCGTGGGATGCGTTTTCTTACTTGTTGGAATACTACTTCCTGTTTACCAACTTTGTCAATTTTTTTTGCAATTGTGGCATAATGGAGTAATTTTTCGTCAAAAATTTCTCTGCATTGTTTTACCGGTATGATGCAGCTTTGAAATTTTGTCACAAGCTTTGTATAGTCATGCCATATTGTGGGATGCGTTTTCAGACCAATCGAGACACTACTACCTGTGTACTGACTTAGTCAGTTTTGATGTTCATTTCTGTATTGGGTTCACACACACACTTGCATTTGTACTTTCCCTCTATGATTCAGGATACAATCCACCAGAGTGGGGGTATAATTGGACGCCATTCTGCGACAGCTCTTGTTGTTAATTAAGCAATAACAGTACATTATTTGAATACCCGAGGGTGTCAATCGTAGATTTGACAGTCAAAATGCAGTTTACAGGCGACGCTTAGAGGAGACTGTAAACGGATATTTTGTCCGTCAAATCAAGATTGGCGCCCTCAGGTATTTAAATAATATACATATTGTAATTGCGATTCTAATGCAATTAATCGATTTCATGTTCTACTTTTGACTTGTGTATTCGTAACCATACATGGAACCAGACTAAACAGGGAACCTACAATGTCCCAGGTGTGTAGATGGTGGATTGATGGTCAGTTCTGACCAATCAAAACTTCTGTTATATAAATGTTGCATTACAATAAATGTTTTGGTGTATTGATATGAAAAAGAATCTGTTTTACAGTTGCATCTATTAAAAATCTTTGCAAGATTTTGAAAAAAAATCTACATACTGTAAAAGTACTTTTATTCGTGGACATCAATTTTCGTGGTTTTCATAAAAAATCGCTATTTCGTGGGTACTTAAATTTGTGGCTTCAAAGTCCCTACATTAAGACTCTATGGAAAAAATTCATTTCGTTGGGAACATAATTTTGTGGTTTAAGCCAACCACGAAATCCACGAAAATTGGAACCCCAGAACAATAGTACTTTCACATATAAACTGATAAAAATAATCCATTTGCCAATTAAAATGGAATTTCAGATTTTGAATCCATGTTTTATATCCTTAAGCAAAGGGAATCAACTCTAGAACATACAAGCTCTGTGATTTTGCAAAGTAATCTACATGTATAAGAAAATTTTTTAAATTATTTTCTCTTGATATGTACAGTTTCAAAACACACGCTTAAATTTGCATTTGCCACATTGATTCAGGGTTCAATAAGAGGGGGAACAATTGGTTGCCATTCAGCGACAGCTCTAGTTTTGAAAAGAACAACATCAGCAAAAATTTTTGAAAATCCATGTAAGAATTTTTGATATATCAGACACATCCAAGATTTGGTTGTAGACATTCTCTCAAGAAATTTCCTTCAATTTTTGTGAGCTGATTATAAGCCTAAAATTATATGAAATTATAATAGGAAGTTTATAAAATTTTGTACATTGTCTATGTATTTTAAACTGACCGATGACCAAGAAAATATGATGTATGTGCAAAAATATTTAACCCTGTTGGAACAGATAAAACCCAAGAAAATTGAATGCCTCTGAAATCTGACGCTCATACTCCCTTAAAATAAAAACCTTTACACAACTGACTCAAAAAAAAAAATAAAAATAATAATAATTAATCAAGAAAACCAGTTTTTAAAAAGAAAATAGAGAAGAACTCCAGGCAAAAAAGTCAGACTTTAAATAAATAGGACTCGGGAACAACAAGTGGGAAGATTCCCAACTTTGAAAGGAATATTTGGAACTTTAAAAAGAGTTTGAATTTTAATGATTGACTTTTTTGTGATATTTTTCAGATTATTGAAATGTGGGAATACAAAGTTCAGGTCACGGAATTTGTGAGAGATCATACTATAAATAAAACCCCAGAAGTAACAGAACATGTCTGGGCAGTGATTGGTGAACTACTGATGTCTAATGCAGGTACATGTATAACAAAAATAAGAACAGGGGATAACTCTTACCATGTTACTAAAATGCCAGAAGTAACAGAACATGTCTGGGCAGTGATTGGTGAATTTATTAATACTGATGTCTAATACAGGTATAACATAAACAAGAACAAACAGGGGGGATAAATCTTACCATGTTGTAAATAAAACCTCAGAAGTAATGGAACTGGTCAAATGCAGGTACATGTATAATATATATATTAAAATTTTAGGTTAGGGTGTCTGAAATTCTTAATCTTGATTTTGTCTCACCAGAGACGAAAGTCGCGAAAGCAAGACATAGCGATCCAAAATTCTGTCAGCGTCGCCAGCGTCATCATCATTTATTTTACCCTGTGATTAAAGTTTTCTAAACATCAATATCTTCATCAAATGTTTATGGAATCATTTGAAATTTGGACAGAAGCAAGAAAATGGTCTGAAAATTACCTCTAGCTTAAAAATTTTTTTTTGGTTTTTCTGTATTTTTTCTGTATTTGGACTTAGTTTTTTTTGCACAAGAAATTTGTTTTAACCCTGTGGTTAAATTTTTTTTTTAAATTAAGAATTTGAAAGTAAGTTACTCTTATTGGAATTTCACAAAAAGTGGTCAAAAGTTAGATGATGGTCAGAAAATTACATCAAGCTCAAAAAATAGGAATTTTCTTTTCTAGTTTTTCTGTATTTTTTCCAAATTTGGGCTTAATTTTTGCTAAAAAATTTTAATGTTAATTATTAAGAAGTAGAATAGAGTCTTTGATTCTTTATAGAATTACATTAACAGTAACTTTGGTAAATTTCCTGAAAATGTCAAAGACCAATAATTTTGGAAAATTTTGCATCCAATTAAAAATTTTAACAATGTTTTAGTTTCAAACTCTCTAAAACCTGTTATTTTGGGGAATTCTACCTAGCAACCATATCTTTTTCAATTCCTTACAGTTATAATGATCATTTTCAAAAGTCAAATTGCAAAAATCTTTGATTCTTATTTTGGTAAATTTCCTGAGACTCTCAAAGACCTGTTATTTTTTGGAATTCTACCTAGCAACCTTATCTTTTTTTAATGCCTTACAGTATGAATAATTATTTTCAATAGTGAAATTTCCAAAATCCTGGATTGCAGTTTTGGTATATTTCATGAATCTCTGAAAGACCAGTTATTTTTTGGAATTCTACTTAGCAACCATATATACAAGTCATCTCATTAAATATGGAATATAGGAAATTCTGTTTTTGATACAGGCTTTATTATCACAGCCAGTATTAAGTAAGCCTGTTAGGGTGAGCTTGATGCATATGTCATGAAAGAGTCCATATAAAAAAATGTCCTATTTTTCTTTTATCGTAATTCACTGAATGAAAAATAGAAGTGAATAATAAATTGAAATAAGCTGAAATTTATCTTTAAGTACTTTTTATCTGTTATTTATTGCAATAATTGATATGCATTCTTCACTTAACATATGTCACCTATAAACACGACAAGTAGTACTATTGCATAGCACAATGACCTGTTTTTTCATATCATGGCCAGTTTGGTGATACTGATGTAATAGGTCACTGAAGATCAAAGAAAGGTCAGCTCATGCCACAATATAACTGAAATACTACTCAAGTTGCCATTAAACACCAATGAATCAATCATCTAAAGGAACTTCACACAAATTACTGATATAAGTAGATGAAAGTTAATTAAAGCATTGCTTAGAAGCATTATGTTAGATGAGCGATACTTATTTGTTTGACTTCTGAGCCTCTAGTTTGATTAATGCATGTGCTTTTGAACACTCGTAACTCATTTTGTTCATAATTTTTTATATGTCTTTTCAGATAAATTTGAAGAGACATTGCGCTATATGTTCAAATTAAATTTGAATAAAATTCTACATTGTACAGCAAAGTTCATGGGAACAAAGAGAAACCCAGCACCAAACAGTGAAAGATATGCAAATATGTCTTCAGTTCAAAGGTCATATGGAGCAGCTATGACCTTTACAGTTACAAGAATAACTGTTACACCAAGGACAATAGGAGCAGAGGTCAAACTGTCACATGACTGTTTACAGCTGTATGACAAACCACAAGAAAAAGAAAGGGAGATAATTATCAAAAGAAACTTTGGAAATTATGTGACCTTAGAATTTGGGAGTGCAGCTCATGTTACCATAGGAACAGCACCAAATACCCCTCCTGTGAAGACCAATGACGATTTACTAGACATTTTAGAAGAGGAAGTAAAAAGCATAATACATAAAACGACATTATCATCTAAATCATGTAGTACTGGTACAGCTACACATGTTGGGAGAGATTTGTTTGTTGTCAGTTTAGATAAGCCAATTATTCTTCAGGGTTTGTACTCAGGGTTTTATGGTGCTAATTTTGGTTCTCCTCGTAAAAAATAGAATAAAATTTCTAGACTTGAAAATAGGGAATAAAAGTCCAGGATACATGCTAATAGATCCAAAAATTATACTCAAAGGTTACAAAAACATCCTGTAACAATGGCTGATACTGTCAAACAAATAATTTTTGCAGTTCGAGTCGTCGAAGTTCTACTGTATAATTTTTCATAAAAAATGATTTTTGCAAAACCCACCCATTATCCAAATTTTCCAGAAGAAATTTTAAGAGTATTATCATTTTTGTGATTTCTTTATGTGAAAAAAATATAGCAGCATTATTTATATGACTAGTCATTTTGTCTGTAGAGAAAAACTTTGTAAAAATGCTTTCATTTCATTGTTGTCGACATTTTTCACGGTGGTTTCCACCAGATTTGTGTTTTGGTCTCTTAGACTTCGGCTCTTGCCAATTCTGGTCAGTAATTTTGTTATAACCCCCATTTCTTATTGCAGATTTTAGTTTAAGGACTTTATATTTTGTACATCTGCAAACAAATAGTGAAGCAAAAAGGAAAAACTTGAATCAAATTTCCAAAAACATGGCAACTCAAATGCAACATAAATTGAGACAGAACAAGTAAACAAAACCTAGCGATGAATGCTACAAAACTGAAGCACTAGCAGTGTGACCCCCCCCCTCCCAAAAAAAAAAAAAAAAAAAAAAAAAAAAAANAAAATATTCAACTCATGATCGAAAAACGCTGTAATTCACTCATGCGCTGCGCGCATTCGTGAATTACTGCGTTATTCGATCATTCGTTGAATATTTTGCGATAATCAGAATCTCGGATTAGTTATATTATAATTATAATTTGTTTTTGTTATTTCGGTAATAAACTGTGGGTCTATAGCTACAGTTTCATTCATTTGGAAAATTCACAAAATATTTACTTTTAAAAGTTGAAAGGAAGTTCCCTAAATTTTATTTTTTTATACTGCAAATAAAACATTTGTGCATCGCAAAAAAAAATCATAACGTTATATTATAGGAAATTAACTAAAGTTAACTAAAGGGCAATGACATACACTTGACTGTCTCCTGTAACTTTAATTTATCCTGCAATGATAGATTTTACTATATAGATAAAGCCCCACATATATCACCTTGCTGTATCCTGCACAGCTGTATCTTGAATCGATTTAAGCCATGTCCACTTCCGGTATTTATGGACACACAGAAATCCTCAAAATAGTGATTTTAGATTATTTTTCCTAAGTTAGGGCTTTTCCAGGAAAAAGTGTACAGGGGGGGGGGGCAGGAACGCATGTTAAAATTTAGGGTACCACCACTATAATTTTAATTATTTTTTCATGTATAAGCAATAGGTATAATGAAGTTTAACACCCACCACCAAGGTAAAAATAAATAAGTTGCGTTCCTGCCCCCCTGTATATTTTTTTCTGGAAAAGCCCTTAAAATTAAGTTGTTTCATGCATTGAATTAGTGTCATTTGATATCAAATGTTTTTGTACTCGGCACTATTAAACAGATTGAAATGCTCGCCAAAGGCTCACACGTCAATCTGTTTCTAAGCTTTGTTCAAATACTGTTGATATTAAAGACACTCACTATATATTGTCTATGTATAGTTTAAATTCATTGTCTATGCATACATTTTGTGCTGAGAAGAAGGAACAGGTTTTGATTTTCAGTTATCCTCTTGTTAATTTATGATAATCATTTCATGAATATCCTTGAACACGTTGTTTATTGTATTACTTTTTTGCTCAAATGTGTTGAGAATGTTTTTTCCTTTTTGCATAATAATCATATAATTTAAATGTTATATTCTGACGCAACATTTACGTTTAATTAAGAAAATATGATTGGTCAAAACTGACTGTCAAATGCTTTATGTTCANCGCATGTTAAAATTTAGGGTACCACCACTATAATTTTAATTATTTTTTCATGTATAAGCAATAGGTATAATTAAGTTTAACACCCACCACCAAGGTAAAAATAAATAAGTTGCGTTCCTGCCCCCCTGTATATTTTTTTCTGGAAAAGCCCTGAGAATGTTTTTTCCTTTTTGCATAATAATCATATAATTTAAATGTTATATTCTGACGCAACATTTACGTTTAATTAAGAAAATATGATTGGTCAAAACTGACTGTCAAATGCTTTATGTTCATGTCTTGGACTCTAGTCTGGTTTCTTATTTGCTAAAAAAAACAAATACAAAAAGTTGAAATGAAATTGTTTGCTTGCATTAGAATTACAATTAAAGTACATTAATTGAATATCTGAGAGCCTCAATGTAGATTTCATGTCAAAAATATCTGTTTACAGGCTCTGCTATATGTTGCCAGTAAGCTACATTTTTGACCGTCAAATCTACAATTGATGCCCTAAATTAATGTAAAACTGTATAATTGCTAAATTGTCAATTTATTATTAGGGCTGTTCCAGTAAAACATATGAGGGACGGGGGGAAGGCACTTTTATTTTTTATATATGGGTGGTTGTTGAAACAGTGGCAAATTAAATGACATATATAGATTAAGTTTTAAAAAACTTCTATGGGTGGATCCCTTGCCAAAAAAGTGCCTTCCCCCGGTACCTTATATGTTTAAATGGAACAGCCCTTATTCTGACATGGTTATTTTGTTGATTATTACTTACACTTTTTGTGATATTTCAATTTTAATGTCCTGTTTTAATCTAAATTTTATAAATTTCCCTTTTGAGGTGGAGGGTTGTTTTTAATTTTTAAAATTCTCAATATTCCGATTATTCCACTCAAGAAAAAAATGGTCAGTTAGCAATTCTGATAAAAATAAAATTTCCAGCAGAAAAAAAAAATCATTTGTGATACAATTTAAAAAAAAATCAAGAAATTTTGAATATTTCAGAAAGTTTTTATGAAGCAGGGGGGAAATTAATTTAAAAATGAATCTTTTAAAGAAAAAAAAAACTGATCTCAGCAAAACTGAATTGAAAAGTTTTGAATGGGTTGCACAAATTCAATTAGTTTTAGTTCTTAAATACAATATTTTCATTCTTCTTCCTGGAATCGTGTAACTCTTGACATAAGTTAATAAATGATTTTTTCTTTTAGCCAAAATTAAGTGTCCCAGTATCGTCTCACCATAGCACAAATAACTTGGGATCTATTGCGTCAGTCTATTTTTTTGTCTCAAAGACTTGAATTAACTGTATATTTTACCAATGAAATTTTATAATTACCCATTTTATTATTTTTCTTAAGATTGTATTGAATTCTATGTTTTCCCTTAAAAATTGATTGGATACTTGTTATGTTTTTGTATGATTGTTTTTATAAAGTAATGAGAACTAGATTTGCAATTGCAAGTAATAGCTGATGTCGCCCCTGACAGCCAATTCGATGATTCCATCTTGTTCACGGCATCAAAATCTACCTAGAAATCAAATTTTGTTGAAATCCGACAAAGTTGAAAATTTTACCTATTTTGGCGGCCATCTTGGAAAAGGCGGCCATGTTGAAAAAAAATTTCCTTGCATACATCCCTCCAGATAGTGATCCAACTTTGTACCAAATATGAATTAATTCTGTTGAAGCATAACTGAGAAAATTTCAATTTTTGTAAAAACTGGACGAATTTCCAATTTTTCGTATTTTGGTAGCCATTTTGAAAATGGCGGTCGCTTTGAAAAAAATTTTCCTCCCATGCACCCCTCCAGGTAGTGATCCAACTTTGTACCAAATATGAATGATTTCTGTCCTGGCATCATTGAGATATAAGCTGTACAAAAAGAGGTGGAAGAAAGAAACAATAATAATGAATAATAATAATAGTAGAGAAAGGGACCAAAAACAATATGTCGTCCCGACTACGTCTGGGGCGACATAATTACTCATCCACAGAGATTTAACATTTTATAATGATTGATTTTAACTTCAGTTACATTGAAATGGTATTTATATTAATATGTACACATAAAAATGAAACATTACATTTTAGCTTATTTTATGTCCATGCACTGCATCCATCCTAGTCAGGTGTCCTTGGAGTAAATGTATGTTCCCTTGAATATATATGCATAGACTCTGAACACCTGACTTGGTAGAATTATGCAATGAAGTGGCCAGAACTGTCAATGTTTTTGGGTGTCTTGAGTCCATGATGGAGACTTGACCCTCGGAAGGACACACACATGAACTTTTTCCCCTCCATTGCAAAGACTTTCACCAGTGTCCACCATTCAATTTGTCAGTTCTTCGGTATTTAGTTATTTAAAACCCAAAATTTTCATAATCTTTTATCAGCTACAACAATTTTTGATATTTGATTCTTATTGAAGGGCATTATTTTTTTATGCATTTTCATGCCACATCTTCTACTTTCTTTTTGCAAGAGGGCAGGGATATAATCAATCAGAATTAGCTCATCAATTTTATTACTGTTTCAGCAGCATTATATGTAAGATCAGGGTTAGAAGATATAATACCATGGCCATTATTTTTGGCAGCTAAAATCCGAAAAATCCAATTGTTGAGTCATTAAGAATGAATTTAACCTTGTTATGCATTTTATTTCTATTAATAAAACATTGTTATTGCTTGTACTGGTTTGTTTATTATTTACCAAAGCTAGAAATATCAGGTATTGTATGCATTCCTTATATTATACCCCCACTCGTGAGTGGGTGGTATATTGGAATACCCTTGTCCATCTGTCCGTCCATCTATCCGAAGTATATTGCATTTTTCTCAGCTACTGCTGGGCCAATTTATTTCAAATTTGGTATTTGACTTTATGTATGAGGGGAAAGTGTTATCTGCCATTTTGGTTGCCTTATGATATCAACTTCCTGTTTGGCGGGACTTTGCCATTTTCCCTTTATTGAACATTGTGAAAATTTCGTCGCATTTTTCTCAGCAACTGCTGGGCCGATTTATTTCAAAATTAGTAGTTGACTTTATATATAGGGGAATGCTTCATCTCCCATTTTGGTTGCCTTATGATATCAACTTCCTGTTTGGCGGGACTTTGCCATTTTCCCATTATTGAACATAGTGAAAATTTTCGTCACACTTTTCTCAGCAACTGCTGGGCTGACTTATTTCAAAATTGGTATTTGACTTTATATATAGGGGAATGCGTCGTCTCCCATTTTGGTAGCCTTATGATATCAACTTCCTGTTTGGCGGGACTTTGCCATTTTTCCCTTTTTTGAACATAGTGAAAATTTTAGTGGCACTTTTCTCAGCTACTGCTGGGCTGATTTATTTCAAATTTGGTATTTGACTTTATATATAGGGGGAATGCGTCATCTCCGATTTTGGTCGCCTTATGAAATCAACTTCCTGCTTGGTGGGACTTTGCCATTTTTCCCTTTATTTAACATAGTGAAAATTTTCGTTGCACTATTCTCAGCAACTGCTGGGCCGATTTATTTCAAATTTGGTATTTGACTTTATATATAGGGGGAATGTGTCATCTGTCATTTTGGTCACCTTATGATATCAACTTACTTTTAGGTGGGACTTGGCCATTTTTCCCTTTATTGAACATAATGAAAATTTTCGTCACACTTTTCTCAGCCACTGCTTGGATGATTTATTTCAACGAGTGGGGGTATACCTAGCACGACAACGCGTGCAACCTCATGTTAAAATTATTATAAGTTGTCACCTTTTGCACTATTCCCCATGAGTCAATTACATCAGTTTAAACTAGCAGCAGGCATGGCAACAGTCAATAGACCATTTTCATATTAATATCCCCTGCAAACAAAATTTGGGAGGTATATAGGAATCACTCTGTCCATCATGTCTGTCCGTCCATGTACCTTGTCAGCGCATGTTCTCCTAAACAGCTGTTTGGATTTTGATGAAATGTAACACAGTTGTTGTATACCACCTGAAGATGTGCATTAAGTCATATGGTTGCTATGGGAAATTTTGAAGGGGAGATAATTTGTCTTTGAATATTTTCCTGAATAGGAGGGAGGACAAACCTTGTCAGGGCATGTTCTCCTAAACAGCTGCTTGGATTTTGATGAAATGTTACAGAGTTGTAGTATACCACCTGAAGATGTGCATGAAGTCATATTGAAGTCAACTGAAAAAAGGCAGGAAAATTCAAAGTGCCTCAAATTGGATGAAACTTTACTGGAAGGTTGCCTCGCCACCCATAGAAATGATATTTGGGCTCAGAATTTTCAAAATGGCCCCTGTTGCCATGGAAACTGAAACTAGAGGCTCAGAGACTGAGCCTGTATCGCTCACCTGACAAAATCCCTCTATACCATGCATGACCAAAAATATGTTTATTACCAATGGGGTCTAATATTTAGCTAAGTTCTCCATTAGCACCTGTGTTTTTGTCTTATCCTATTGGAATGAGTAATTTTTGCAAAGGACCTTCTATAAATTTAGTTAAATTTGCTTGAACAGTTTCAGAGAAGATAATTTGATGAAAAGGATGGCTTTCTCATACCGGGCTCCAATGTTCAACTATGTTCTGCAGTGGAGGCCATGTTTTTTACCGGATCAAAATGAAATGAGTAGTTTTTGTTAAGTACTTTCCGTACATCTTTCTTCTAAAGTTTGGTTGAATTTGCTTCAGTGGAAGAAGATGAAAATGTGATTTTTCTTGTAGGGTCCAATGTTAAACCTAAGTTCCGCGCTGGGAGCCATGTTTTTTATTGGATCTGAACGAAATGAGCAATCTTTGTAAAGTACCTTAAGTACATCATTCCTGTAAAGTTTGGTTGAATTTGCTTCAGCCGTTTCAGAGGAGATGATGAGAAAATGTGATTTTCCCATAGGGTCCAATGTTAAACTAAGTTCCGTGCTGGCGGCCATGTTTTTTATCAAATCGAAAAAAAAATAAGCATTCTTTGTCAAGGACCTTTAGTACACCATTCCTGTAAAGTTTGGTTGAATTTGCTTCAGTGGTTTGAGAGGAAAAGATGAAATGTGATTTTTCCCATAGGGTCCTTTGTTAAACCTAAGTTCCGCGCTGGCGGCCATGTTTTTTATCAGATCAGAACGAAATGAGCAATCTTTGTAAAGGACCTTTAGTACATCATTCCTGTAAAGCTTGGTTGAATTTGCTTCAGTGGTTTCAGAGCAGAAGATGAAAATGCGATTTTTCCATTAGGGTCCAATGTAAAACCTAAGTTCTGTGCTGGCGTCCATGTTTTTCGTCAGATCAGAAGGAAATGAGCAATCATTGTTAAGGACCTTGAGTACATCATTCCTGTAAAGTTTGGGTGAATTTGCTTCAGCCGTTTCATATCAGAAGATCAAAATGTGATTTTCCCATAGGGTCCAACGTTAAACCATGTTCCGTGCTGGCGGCCATGTTTTTTGTCGGATTGTAACAAAATGAGCAATCATTGTTAAGGACCTTTAGTACATCATTCTTATTTAGTTTGGTTGAATTTGCTTCAGACGTTTCAGAGCAGAAGATGAAAATGTGATTTTTCCCATAGGGTCCAATGTTAAACCATGTTCCGTGCTGGCGGCTATGTTTTTTGTTGGATCGGAACCAAATGAGCAATCATTATTAAGGACCTTTAGTACATCATTCCTGTAAAGTTTGGTTGAATTTGCTTCAGCCATTTCAGAGCAGAAGATGAAAATATGATTTTCCCATAGGGTCCAATGTTAAACCATGTTCCGTGCTGGCGGCCATGTTTTTTGTCGGATCGGAACCAAATGAGCGATCATTGTTAAGGACCTTTAGCACATCATTCTTATTAAGTTTGGTTGAATTTGCTTCAGTGATTTCAGAGCAGAAGATGAAAATGTGATTTTCCCCATAGGGTCCAATGTAACTAAGTTCCATGCTGGCGGCCATGTTTTTTGCCAGATCGGAACAAAATGAGCAATCATTGTAAAGGACCTTCCATACATCATTCCTGTAAAGTTTGGTTGAATTTGCTTTGGCTGTTTCAAAGCAGAAGATGAAAATGGGATTTTCCCATAGGGTCCTATGTTTAACCATGTTCCGTGCTGGCGGCCATGTTTTTTGTCTGATCGGAAGGAAATGAGCAATCATTGTTAAGGACCTTTAGTACATAATTCCTGTAAAGTTTGGTTGAATTTGCTTCAGTGGTTTCAGAGCAGAAGATGAAAATGTGATTTTTCCCATAGGGTCCAATGTTAAACCTAAGTTCCGAGCTGGCGGCCATGTTTTTTGTCAGATCGTAACGAAATGAGCAATCTTTGTAAAGGACCTTCCATACATGATTCCTATAAAGTTTGGTTGAATTTGCCTTAGTAGTTTCAGAGGAGAAGATGAAAAGGTGAAAAGTTTAACGGACGGACGCCGGACGCTGGACAGACGGACGTCAAGTGATGGCAATAGCTCACACTGACCCTTTGGGTCAGGTGAGCTAAAAAGGTTGGAAAAATTAACAAGAGTTGTCAGAAGACAACATAGCTAGCCGGGGATTCCAGTAACCTCAATGTGCAATAAATTCGAAAGTAATAGAAAGCTCTTTTCACAAGAAAGTCACATATCAAATATAAACACCCAATCACTAAACAACTTAATTCTAGAAGCAAGTTTAAGGTTTTTTTAAAAATTGCCCTAAGGGCAATGTCAAGGTCAAAATGTCTACAAATATGGTACCATTAGAAAGCTCTCACCAAAAGAACATCACATACCAAATATGAACAACCTACCACTAAACAACTTAATTCTAGAAGCAAGGTTAAAGTTTTTAAAAAATTGCCCTCAGGGTAAGGTCAAGGTCAAAATGTCTACCAATATGGTACCACAAGAAAGCTCTCATCATAATGAAGTTAAATCCAAAATATAAACACCCTACCACTACCAACCTTCTAAAGGCAAGGATAAAGTTTTTTTTTAAATTGCCCTCAGGGCAAGGTCAAGGTCAAAATTTCTACAAGTATGGTACCAGAAGAAAGCTCTCATCATAAGGAGGCTACATTGCAAATATGAACATCCTACCATTTAAAGCCTACCTCTTAAGAGGCAAGGTTAAAGTTTTTTAAAAATTGCCCTCGGGGCAAGGTCAAGGTCAAAATGTCTACAAATATGGTACCACTAGAAAGGTCTCATCATAAGAAAGTTACATACCAAATATAAACACCCTACCACTAAAAGCCTACCTTCTAGAGGCAAGGTTAAAGTTTTTCAAAAATTGATCTCAGGGAAAGGTCAAGGTCAAAATGTCTACAAATATGGTACCCCTATAAAGATCTCATCATAAGGAAAGTTACATACCAAATATAAACACCCTACCACTTAAAGCCTACCTTCTAGAGGCAAGGTTAAAGTTTTTCCAAAATTGCCCTCAGGGCAAAGTCAAGGTCAAAACGTCTACAAATATGGTCACCCTAGAAAGCTCTCATCATAAGGAAGTTACAAACCAAATATAAACACCCTACCCCTAAAAGCCTACCTTCTAGAGGCAAGGTTAAAGTTTTTCCAAAATTGCCTTCAGGGCAAAGTCAAGGTCAAAATGTCTACAAATATGGTACCCCTAAAAAGTTCTCATCATAAGGAAGTTACATACCAAATATAAACACCCTTCCACTAAAAGCCTACCTTCTAGAGGCAAGGTTAAAGTTTTTCAAAAATTGCCTTCAGGGCAAGGTCAAGGTCAAAATGTCTACAGATATGGTACCACTACAAAGCTCTCATCAAAAGGAAGTTACATACCAAATATAAACACCCTACCACTAAAAGCCTACCTTCTAGAGGCAAGGTTAAAGTTTTTCAAAAATTGTCCTCAGGGTAAGGTCAAGGTCAAAATGTCTACAAATATGGTACCAGAAGAAAGCTCTCATCACAAGGAAGTCACATACCAAATATCAACATCCTAGCCCCTCAGGTCTCCATTCCACAACCCAGGTTAAAGTTTTGCTGATGCCGATGACGCCGACGCCGACGCTGGGGGTATGACAATAGCTCTCCAGACATTTGTCCCGGTGAGCTAAAAATGCCTCAAATTGGATGTCATTGAAACTTAACAGAAAGGTTGGTTACCATCGATAGAAATGATTTAAGGGCTTACCAAATTGAAATGTGGTTGCTTATCGAAATTTTGAAAGGGAGATAATTTAACTGTATTTGATCATGTCCATACTTGTACTGTGTCCACACCTGAATTGTGTCCACACTCTTAAATTTGCACTTACCCTATTGATTCAGGGTTCAGTAAGTGGGGGCATAATTGGTTGCCATTCAGCGACAGCTCTACTTTTGTAAGGTTTCATCAAAATCCTTCAAGCGGCTTAAGAGAAGTTGCACTTAAAAGAGTTCTCTTGCAGAAGAAATCCATGAAACGAGTCAAGTTATCTCCCCTTCATGTAGTGGGACAGATGGACAGACGTTGTGTTGAAAGAGATTGTGTGTTGTCAGAATGCTCTGAAAGAGGTACAAGATGATATTTTGGGAAAAAGTAAGGGAAACAGGCAAAAAATAAAAATAAAAATTGATGTGTGTTCCATGGAACACTTGTGTTGTCTGCATCACAGATGAGCTATTTGTGGCTTGGTGAACTTAAAACATGTTAAATAGAATTAAAAAATATAAGATACACAACTTGATAATGTGAAGAGGATGAAATATTTGTATCCCAAGGTTTTTTTGGAATCTACAATTATAAAAGAGTTTCAGATGATCAGTTGTGGAAACCTCTAAAATCAGTAAGATAAAATTTTAAGTATAGTGTACACAATCAGAACAGGTAAACAACATATCCGAAAAGTTTGAATTGAATCTGAGTAACAGATTAGAAGAAATTGCAAGCAGATTAAAAAAACAGAAAATAAACAAGTGAGCTATTTCGGCTCAGCGAACCTCTAAAATCTGTAAAATCAAAATTTAAAGTGTCAGGTACACAATTAAATTGGTGAAGAACACATCCTCCAAGTATATATATGGGATAAGACTGATAGTTTTGAAAGAGTTGCAGATTAACAAACCGCATTGGCAAATGAGCCATTTTGGATCATTGAATCTCAAAAATGTGTTAAATCAAACTTTTAGTATTATATGAACAACTAGACCAGGTCAACAACCATCCTAAAAGTTTGGTTGAATTATGACTTGAAGTTTTGAAGAAGTTGGGGATTCAATAAACTGTGGATACAGAATATGTCTTGCCTCCCACATGTATCGCTTGAATCTGCACATTGATCTACAGCACCAGCCATTATAATTAAGAAATAGATTCTTGCAAGCGGGCTCTATCCGAATTAGATTATGGGCAGACCTTATATTTGTTAATATTTTATACCGAGCGATAGCGAGGTATAAAATGAAGACAAATATAAGGTCTGTCCATGTTCTAATTCGCATAGAGCCCAATAGACCATTTGCCAGTTCTGCAATCAACAGAATGAATTTAGCAAAACCCAAAAGGGAGGTAACTTTTTGAAAAATTTCAAGGGGACAGAATGGTTCCCTGCTTGTCAAAACCAACCAAAAAATAAATCATTTTTAATCAAAAGTTATGAAAGTTTAACCTTTAGCCGACGTTTTGTCAGCAACATAATTCGAAACCCAATCCCAAGAAGCGCTTACCATGCTGTCAATTGCTACTTGTTTCAAGTAATAAAAATAAACAATTGTACTAACTTGAACTGCCTTCTTAGTGACTAAGAAAGTATTATAAATTCGAAAATATGCTAACTTACTGCAGAATATCATGAATATTGTGTAGGGAATTACTTTGTCCAGTCTGGCTAAGCACCGAGACCGTACTTTAAAACAAATGTGCACGTTTCATGTTTGTTTGTCCAGTGTAGGAGTAACTTCCCTTTAAAGGTTTGCCCAAAAACCACAAAATTTGACTAGAACTGACACGAACTTTAGTAACTGGCAAATCATCTATTGCAATAATCTATTTCGATTCTAATATATTTAACAAGAGTTTTGAACATTCAAAGCGGCTCTTAGAGAGCGATATTGGGTTTTGCAGTAGAATTGATATATATCGGAAAACTGCATATAAACACACATAAATGGACATATAGAAATCTATTTTCGTTGTTTTATTAATGCAAGTGGTTCATAAGCTTATGAATAAGAACAAATAATTTGTTATAAAACATATAAAATATGGATATTTTAAAATCAAAGCGGGAATAAGTGTGAACTGTTTGTATTTCTGATTTTATGACTGTTTAGTTATGTTATTTTTGAAGCCAAAAAGAAAAAGGAAAGGAATAAAACTCATATTTATAATTTAATTAACATTAAAAATTTAAAAAAAAAGAAATTATACATATTTAAATCATAGAGCATGATATGCAACTTAGATAAGATTTCATAACAACAACACATTCGTTGCTAGGTTACAGTTATGTCAATTTCAGTTCCGAATCTTAAATTTAGTAACTGTTGTAAATTTCTATTATTGTCATTATTTGGTGATTCATTATTTAAAAACTTTATTTAGACAAAATAAAATGAATATTGAATGAATGAAATGTGAAATTGTACTTTACTAATGTCCTTTTGTAAAAAAATATATGCATGTGCTAAAAAATATTGTTGGAATTAGAATATAGCTTTGTTTCCAAAGTGGAAGAAGAGACTCATATTAGAATGATATCTAAGTCATAAACTGTGTGCAATACCTGCTTGATAAAATCTTGATGTGATTGTTCTTGCATGACTGAGGGGTCAAGGCCATCATTGTTCAATGTTCCATCAGTATGTTATCCTCAAAATGCAGAGGCATGTCAAAATACTAAGATGAACAGTAATAAACAATTCAAAATTTTAAAGTAAGTGAGTCATGACTATTAAACGCCCCTAAAACTGATCTACAGACAGAACAAAAAATTACAATTACCCGATATTGAAATGGGGGAGCTTCGAACAGGGGGTTTCTAACTTCACAAAATCATCAATAAAGAAAGATGTAAATGCATGACCAGGTCACAGTCCATTGCAGTGTGGCAGGGGAAGATAAAATTTTGCAGTAATAAAATAGAACACATATCATTATCTCATTATTTAATTAAAAAGCTTATCAAATCATAACAACCATAAACTCTGCAAAATTTGTAAAAAATAAAATCAATATTTCACAAACACATTTTGCATAAAATCCACACATAGGATGATAATGAATATGTCACATTATAGCCCACATGACTAATATCAAAGGACTTATATCACATGACTTTTGTAACATGACTAATGTCCTATGACTTATGTCACATGACTTATGTCAAATGACTTATGTCACATATGTCACATGACTAATATCAAAGGACTTATATCACATGACTTTTGTAACATGAATTATGTCACATATGTCACATGACTAAAGTCCTATGACTTATGTCACATGACTAAAATCAAAGGATTTATGTCAAATGACTAAAATCAAAGGATTTATGTCACATGACTAATTTGACTTGACTAATGTAGCATGAATTACATGTATGTCACTTGTTGTGTAATTTGGATTATTTAGTTCAAGAATTCGTACATTGAGAAGGATTCACGTCTCATATTATCTCGTTATATTAGCTGTTGTTGATTTTTTTGTCTTACTCTCTACTACAAATTGCTATACCCTCTTCAAGACTTGTCAAATGCATTAAAATCAAGTTATAGTTGATAAATCATTTTGAATATTAAAAAAAATTTTTTTATATCTGAATCGATCACAATTGTAGAAGATTTATGTACAGAAAATGCATTGTGGGTAACATATCATATTCTCACATATGAACCAAACTAAAAGGTGGTGAATATAAAAACCTGGCTTGATTCAAATCCTTCTCACTATACAAATCCTTGCTAAGCTGAATTTCCCAAAGTTTATGTTCAAGAATACAAAACTATGGATTGTGGAAGACATAACTAATACTTAGACGTACCAGTAACACTGTTCAGCTTTTAAAATGAACATAAAGCCCTAATGCAAGAGTTTGACCCAACTCTTAAACCAAGGAAATAAAAAATGCAATTTATGATTTTGATTGGTACTATTAATAGGTGGGCTTGAAATAGCATAAAATGGAAGAAACGTAAATATTCAATTGCATTTTCATAAAAAAAACACCCAAAAATACAAAAAAAAATCAATATTTGATTAATGTACATGCACATTAAATATGAAAAACTTGCATAGGAAGATGGTTGTACAAAAAAGTGTGTAAATAATTCAATATATTAAATGTCTGCCTCACACATGAGAAAAAAACATGTCATAATAACCCCAAGTCAACCTCTGTTTATTTAATATGGACTAAATTCTATTTCTTTAATAAATGACAAATCTAATATATCCTTTTCCCTACCACAAATAAATACATTTAAACCATCACACAGGCATACACTGCATAAACTAATTTTTCATTAATTTTTTTTTACATTCACAACCCTGATTTCTGATTTTCACATCAACTTATGTCTATAAACATGGTAAAAGAACAACCACTTAAAAGGGGCAGGTATATTTTTTATGATTATACAGTGCTCCCCTCTTTAACGGCAGTCCCTCAATTTATCGCAATCCATTTTCAAGGTACATTTTTCAAAAAGTTGCATAGTTTCTATGTAATTTATCCCTCGATATATCGCCACTCTCACTTATGGCCCAAAATTTCTCTGGTCCCAAAGGTGGCTATTTAACGAGGGTGCACTGTGCTAACTACTCAAATAAACAAACTAAATAAGCCACAAAAGGATACCCCAACTTCACATTTTCTTTGAGGTTTTAAGTTGAGTTATCTCCTCATTCAAATATATTACATATGCACATGTGCAGGTAGTGCATCGCAACATTTCATCAAAACCAATGAATTGGATATGAAGACATGCACGGACGAAGTACATGGATAGACAGGTGAACAGATGGATATTGCTATATACCACACCAAACCTTTCTTGCAGGGTGTATAAAAATCAAGGCTTAGGAATCAGACTATTTTTTCCTTGCAAAAATCCTAAAATATTTAAATATTTTAAGATTTGTTTTCCCTATTCCCATTCCCTACCAACAGAATTTGAAAACAGAATTTTTTTCTTAGAAATAATATACACTTTAAGTGATTGTTCCCTTCTTTCTTGTGTTGCCATGGAAATGTAAAATAAAACTATATAGTGACCTTAAAGGTAAAGAACATTTACTGAAAAGGTTAAAAAAGTCAAAATGTAAAAAAAAATATCTGAATGAAATAGGTGTTCACACAAAATGCTTTTTCAAAAATGCTGTAGATAATGTGTTTCATCTAAATCTTTACTATGTAGTATGAAAACATATTTGAGCTGAATCGTAGATATACATTTCTTCAATAAATGGTGGTTTACAGTGTAAGATGATCTATGTCTGATCGATGTACGCAAACCTCATCTTCCATGGGTATATGACCAGCCAGAAGTGTTGATTTTTGTGATACAACAATCGCGTTTGGAAGATTTTATCTGCACTGAAGAGACATAAGTTGTCGAAATGCAGAAAGGAAATTCTCATTAACTTCGGAATTTAGTTATTCGTAACTATGACTAAAATGTCATAAAATACCTGACGTCACAGTGTACAGTACACTGAAATGGCAACAACTTTTCTCACACACTTTAGATTACCACATGTTTACACGGGTATCCTTTCACTAAGCTTAAATCGAGAACAGACAAAATTATTTCTTACACTCGTGAAAGATACCTTGATCTTTAATCTGACCTAATGCAAGATCCTATTAGACCTGAATTTTAAATATTTATGTGAACTTGTCTCAGCTGAATCATATGTGTGACTTTATTTTAACTGAATCGTAAATGT
>MJUU01014790.1:0-18397 GCA_002080025.1 Modiolus philippinarum | reverse complement strand
TAAGGTAAGGTAAGAGTTATGGTGTAATGTAAGTGATATGGTCTAAGGTTATCGTCAGGTTAAGGGTGAAACTTAGTAAAGTTGGGGTAAGGTAATCGATATTTTAAATGAAAAGAAATAGTATGACATTCATAAATAAAAAAAAAAGAAAAATAACTGTAATAGTTAGAAATAAATAACAGGATAGCATTCAAATATAAAAATAAATGAATACAGAGTTGTCATAGCAACGTAGGTTAGGGTTAGTTGTTAGCTAAAGGAAGTTGGTTATGAAATAATGTGGAAAGGGGGAAATAATTCTACGAATTAGATGAAAATGGCGGGAAAGCTAAAAATAGCAGACGACACTATAGAATTATGTCGACAAAGGGGAAATACCTCTAAGGATTGGATGACAAATGACGGGAAATCTAAAAATATCAGGCGACAGTATAGATATTAGGCAGGTAAGGGGAAATAACTCTAAGAATTGGATGAAAAGGGAAAATAATTATGAAATGAAATAGGAAACAATAATAAAAAACCAATAGCAGACGACATTATTATAGAAATCTGGTAGGGAAGAGGAAATCACTTGAATGAAAAAGGGAGATAATTTGTAAAACAAGAAAACAAAACGGCAATAGCAGACGACACTTTAGAAAAAGGGCGGGAAAAATAAAATATCTCTAAGAATTGGATGAAATAGGAAGATAAATATGAAATAAGGTAGTAAATAATACATAAAAAGGGTAGGACAAACGGACTTTAGTCTAAACATTGGATGAGAAGGGAGAAATTACAAAGAATAATACTGAAAAAAAAAGGTGAAATGCTATTACAACAGATAAAAAAGCGCGGGAAATAAGTAGCAAGAGTTATGTCCCTTTGACGAACGCGGCCGTGATAGAAGACACCCACAAAACGCTGGAACTAGCAAAAGTTATCTCCCTTTGACGAACGCGGACCTGATAGAAGACACCCAAAAAACATGGTATTCACAAGAGTTATGTCCCTTTGACGAACGCGGACGTGATAGAAGACACCCTCAGAAATATAATGACAATTACTGACTGACAAGGCCAGGATATCAGGTTAAACATTGGATTGCAGAACAAAGAACAATACTAAAAAGGTATAACAGCATTTAAAAAAGGGTGGGATTATGGAGAAATTACAAAAAAAAATACAATGAATAACATTGAAAAAGGGGTAAAAACATGTAAAGACATCTGAAAGACCATGCCCGAGTCGTTCCGACTACCCGACATCCGGTATACATATGGGGCTACGCCCACTTCCGGTTGCGCATGTACATTGTAGTAAAGTCAACCGTGACCCTTGCAGGGTCACGTGTTGTTCCAACACGTCATTTCCTATCACCATGGCCGATTAGGGCCTCAAAAAGGGCCACTTCCGGTCTATACCTGGGGCTACACCCACTTCCGGTCACGCATGCGCGCTGCACTAAAGTCAACCGTGACCCCTGCGGGGTCACATGTTGTTCCAACACGTCATTTCCGGTCAATAGGCCCTTGTAGGGCCTCAAAAAGGGCCACTTCCGGTTGCGCATGCGCAGTGTTAACATGTTATACATCGACCACGTGACTTCCGCTTCCGGTCACGTGACTTCCGTCACGTCACTTCCGGTCTACGTCACTTCCGGTGACGTCACTTCCGGCTCCACCTCGCTCCACCTCCACAAATCCGACCTGAACTGTCCCCATATACTACTCCCGATGATACCTCAGTTTTTATTGGGGTTCACACTGCTAGTGCTTTAGTTTTGTGGCGTTCTTGTTCATTTTTGTTTATTTGTTTTGTCTTTGTCATACTGTCTCAATTCTTGTGGCTGTGAATTGCCGTGATGTTGGATTTATGATTTTAGAATTTCCCATTTCCTTTTCTTGCTTCGGTATTTGTTTGCCGATGTATCCAAGTTCATTGACATACTGGCTAATACCGAATTTTATTCATTATTTTACTTTTAGATTGCATTGCTACGGATGCCTTGCCGGGTGTAGAATATGCCATGCTTGCTGTCCGCAGCACCTGAAGATTACTAAGAGTTTGTAGAGGTTCACACTGTAAGTGCATTATTTTCTAACTTTTTCCCCAACTAGAGTTCTTTGTCATTCTCGCTTCAATTGTTCCAATTCGTGTTACTGCTTTTGTTGGTCCCATTCGTAATGCCGCTTCTATTGTTCCCATTCGTAATGTCGCTTCTGTTGTTCCCATTCGTGTTGCCGCTTCTGTTGTTCCCATTCGTAATGCTGCTTCTGTTGTTCCGATTCGTATTACCGCTTCTGTTGTTCCCATCCGTAATTTCCACCCCTAATGCCGTTTCTGTTGTTCCTTTCCGTAATGCCGCTTCTGTTGTTCCCATCCGTAATTTCCACCCCTAATGCCGTTTCTGTTGTTCCTTTCCGTAATGCCGCTTCTGTTGTTCCCATTCGTTTTGCCGCTTCTGTTGTTCCTATCCGTAATGCCGCTTCTGCTGTTCCCATTCGTTATGCCGCTTCTGTTGTTCCCATTCGTGTTGCCGCTTCTGTTGTTCCCATCCGTAATGCCATTCCTGTTGTTCCCATTCATGTTGCCGCTTCTGTTCTTCTCATTTGTGTTTGCTCTATATTGTTCTGTTAAGTTTTAATTTGTGAGTTTTCCTTTCTTTGTTATTTACCAAATGTTCGATATTAAGGCTGCCAATTTCCAAAAAGGTGTTATTATTTATCTTGCATATTTTATTTATATATATATTTTTAATTTATAATCTTTATTGCAATCTGTACATTTGTTAGTTAAAACATCAAGTACCGGTACCTTTTCCCGGCCTCGTTAACATTAGTATAAACTTTCAAAATATAAATGTTAGTATGTGTTAGTTAATTTTACTACATAACTTTCAATCAAAATACAAGGTATTACATATAGATAAAAAAAAAATATCAGTTTATCATGTGCAATAGAGCAGATTTCAAAATAGATATTATTTTTTGCAATTTATATAACAAAAGTAACATACAGAATTGCAAAAAAAATCTGAGAATGATTTTCTTTTTCTAAAATAAGTGAAGTAAAAGAAAAGAAAAAAAAATAACTAAAAGAAAAAAAAATAAATAAATAGAAAAAATATTCTAATATGTTGTTATATTCTGCTGAAGTGAAATATCCAGGTAAATCCTGCAATTTGATTGGTTACCTTGACAGGGGATATGAGACCGTATCCCCGTGGTAGCAAAATCACAATTTTTAAACGCTATTAAAAGAAAAAAATATAGCACTTCTAGCAGAATATAAAAGTTATTCGGGCTTCACAGGGGATACGGGTTCATATTCCCTGTCTGTGCCCTATATCCCCTTCGCCTGACGGCTCAGGGGATATAAAACACAGACAGGGAATATGAACCCGTATCCCCTGTGAAGATTCCCGAATAACATATAATATTATCTATCAGAAAAACAAACTGTTTATTAATATAAATACATCCATATTATTTATATTGTAGAAATTGTACTTGAATTAGATTCAAGGGCAAAAATGTTTTCATACCTAAACCTAACTGGGTTAAAGTCATGTTGATCCTTTGTCATTGGTTGTATATATATATTGAGTTATTGTGTCTGTCAAACACATATGATGCCCCTGATACAGCTTTTTATAAGCACGGACGGACAAAAGAACGAATATATATACATCCCGTAGGATGGAGCTAGAGGAATGTCGCCGTCAAGGAAAGGGAAATTAGTAATAGTGAAATAAAAATCATCCCTTTTATAATACATTTTAATTTTTATTTTACCAGAGTCAATAATGGATCTAACTATCATTATTGACTCTGGTAAAATAAAAATTAAAATGTATGATAAAAGGGATGATTTTTATTTCACTATTACTAATTTCCCTTTCCTTGACGGCGACATTCCTCTAGCTCCATCCTACGGGATGTATATATCTCAACTAGTACAATTCGCACGTGTTTGTTCTACTCTTGATTTTAATAAGCATAACCTTACTATCACAGCCAAGCTTTTACAACAAGTTTACAGATTTTATAAGTTGTTGAACACTTTTAGAAAGTTTTATAATAGATATGAACATTTGATATCTAAATATGGTGTTACTCGCAAACAGCTTATTACTATGGGAATTTCTAATCCTTTATTTTTTTACGGAAATGGTGTTGAAAAATGCCAAAAACTGATTAAAGATCCAGAAGCTAGTACGTAACTTACATTCTTTACGTAATAGGGGATATCGTTAAGATACTCTGCTTGCATCAGTAAAATGAGAATGCGTGAAAGATTATAAGCCCAGGAACGGACACGATTTTTGGAATCGGTTATTTTCACAAAAATTAGAGATTTTTAAGAAAATTTTTGATTTTGTTTTGTTTTGAAGAAAAATTTTAGAAGAACAAAAATTCATTTTTATAACTCATATATACTTTCCATTTTCTATGGTTACAGGGGAGATTCGGTACCTTAATTTAGTATTACCGATTTTTAGACAAACTTTTATGTTTATAGCTGAATAATTATAAGAGTCATACAGCATAAATAGATTTGCATCTTAATAATATATCTACCAGTATAAGTATACCCTTTGAGTTGATTTTCTCAATACAGATTTCCGCCGTGCGCGGTCCCGGCTTATGAATAGGCCCGCAGCATCCTCTGAGCTTGGAGTATGAGTCTTCCTAACAGAGGACCCCGAGGGAACCCCGGGATATAGAAATAGGACCTAGTGTCTCCGGCTTGCGGGATGTGACCCCTCCTAAACGGAGGCTGGCCCCGAGTGTCCCGGGATATAGAAATAGGACCAGTTCCGTGGTTGTGCGTGATTAATAAATACACAACCAATCTTTCGGATGGGATGTAAACTCAGGTCCACGTGTTGGAAGAAATGCCACGCTTCCTGCACGTTAAAGAACCCTTGTAGCAAGCTCTTTTTGGGGTGGTCCGTAGGTGATCGGCTACAAGGCTAAATTCCCCGCCCTTGACGAATTCACCCTACTTTTCCAGTGGCAGTCAGAATTTCCCGTCCCATGGCCCTTTCCATACCCCAAAGTGATTATTTATGAACAATCTTGTTCTCGTCTTGATATAGCTGAAATATTGCTGAGTAGACGTTAAACAATTTTCAATCAATCAATCAATCAATCAATACAGATTTTCTGAGTACAGATAACATCTTATCATTCGAGTTTTTTTCACTAAGTTTCTCTCTTAAAAGTCAAGAATACACTTCCCTGTATCATACTTTTGGTTTAATAACATGTTTTGTGCGAATAAATTGAAAATAAATTGATATTGATAATTTTTTTTATATAAATGTAATACTATTTTAACTGTTCATAACGTTTCGGCTTTTTACTTAGATCTTTTTGGTTATTTTTCTCTATCAGATTTACAAACGTTCGATTTGTTTTGCACTGAAGAGGCATAAGTGGTCGGATTGACCAAATTAAATTAGCTAAGGTATTTTGTTATGTATTCGGGATAACAAATAAAATTAGTACCTACGTTTCTTAACATAGGCACTGAGATTGTACCGCCTTGAAGCACTTTTGTGCAACCTGAGGGGCAGGGTAGTACAATCTCAATGCCTACGGGTAAAAAAGTAGGTAATAAATTACAAAATACCGAAGTTACTGTTAATTCTGTTTCCGTATATGCGCATATCGACAACTTATGTCTCTTCCGTGCAGATCGAATAAAAACATTTGGAAATCCATAAACCTAAATACGTATAAAGATGATTAAAGAAAAAATAACCAATAGAATCTCAATATTAAGCCAAAATTTGCTAAGGACAGAGCTATGCGTGAGGGAGATACTCTTCAGTTTTCTCCTAGGTAACCGATTTATGCTTATCGTTGGAACTAAATTAATAGGACAATTCAACGTCATCTGTATGAAAAATACCTATATTTCCAGCTCGAGGATGGTACCTAAGGTACCAACCTCAGAATCAGCAATTTTATGCGATTTTATTTTGGGTTTAGTGATTTCCTAAGGTTATAAACGTTTTGGCAACAGATATTACTCACTAACGTCAAAGAAAATGTGGTGTTAACACAAATGTATTCCATGGCACTGATGCTAGCAACGTTCTTAACAAAGAGACGGGTGCATTGGTTTTGTACCAATGGGCTACCATCTAATCACATATCGGCATTCATCACAAGCCGGGGATAAATAATTTTATGCAGGACTATCTTTTCGATTTCTTAACAGTTTAAATTATATCTTCAGAATATTAAACTAGAGTCTCAGAGACTGAGCCTGTATCGCTCACCTGACAGAATGCTTCTATGCCAGTTTTTTTCCAAGGGTGTCTAATGTTTAGCTATGTATTCCATTAGCACCTATATTTTTTGTCTGATCCTATTGAAATGAGTAATTTTTGAAGTGCACTTTCTATGCATTTAGTTAAATTTGCTTAAATATAGTTTCAGAGAAGATGATGAAAACGATCGTCTTCTCATACCGGGCTCCAATGTTAAACTATCTTCAGTACTAGAGGCCATGTTTTTGTCGGATCTAAATGAAATGAGAAATCGTTGTAAAGTACCCTCAATACAAAATACCTATCAACTTTGGTTGAATTTGCTTCAGTGGTCTCAGAGGAGAAGATGAAGATGTGATTTTCTCTTTGGGTTCAATGTTAAACCTAAATTCTGCGCTGGCGGCCATATTTTTTATTGGATCAGAGCCAAATGAGCAATCTTTGTTAAAGACCTTTGGTACATCATTCTGTAAAGTTTGTTCCTATTTGCTGCAGTGGTTTCAGAGGAGAAAATATGAGATTTTTCCCATGTTAAACTAAGTTTCGCGCTGGCCGCCATGATTTTTATCCGATCGGAAATGAGCAATCTTTGTTAAGGACCTTCCATACATCATTCCTGTACAGTTTGGATGAATTTGCTTCAAAGATTTCAGAGAAGAAAATGAAAATCTGATTTTCCCATAGGGTCCAATGTTAATCTTTGTTCCGTGCTGGCGGCCATGCTTTTTATTGGTCTGGAACGAAATGAGCAATCTTCATGAAGGACCTTAGGTACATCATTCCTGTAAAGTTTGGTTGAATTTGCTTCAGTGATTTCAGAAAAGAAGATGAAAATGTGATTTTTCCCATAGGGTCCAATGTTAAACCCAAGCTCCGCGCTGACGGCCATGTTTTTTATCGGATCAGAACGAAATGAGCAATCTTTGTAAAGGACCTTCAATACACCATTCCTGTAAAATTTGCTTGAATATGCTTTGGTAGTTTTAGAGGAGAAGATGAAAATGTGATTTTCACATAGAGTTCAATGTTAAGTTCCGTGCTGGCGGCCATGTTGTTTTATCCAATCCAAACGAAATGAGCAATCTTTGTTTAGAACCTTTAGTACATCATTCCTGTTAAGTTTGTTTGAATTTGCTTCAGCGGTTTCAGAGGAGAAGATGAATATGTGATTTTTCCGATAGGGTTCAATGTTAAACATACGTTTCGCGCTGGCGGTCATTTTTTATAAGATCGGAACGAAATGAGCAATCTTTGTAAAGGACCTTCCATACATCATTCCTGTAAAGTTTGATTGAATTTGATTCATTGGTTTCAGAGGACAAGTTGAAAATGTGAAAAGTTAACGGACGGACGTTGGACGACGGACGCCAAGTGCTGGCAATGGTTAGGTGAGCTAAAAAATATCAATACTAACTAATAAGTACGTTTTGGCACATTTTTTATCAACAGGTCATTGAAATCCCATTCGCTTCAAATTGTGCACCTCTCATTGCTCGTCGTTCCTTTCTTATTGCAAACGGATCACATGAAAAACTAGAATAACAGTACTATTGAAAACGTATTCCAATTTTGAATGAAAGGGATATTTTGTATCTTAACGACATTCTTACTATATGGTGNGAGGTTCCTCACTGTGTTGAAGACCATATGGTGACCCCTAGATGTTTTGTTTTTGGTCGTTTTAACCTGGATATGGGATGTTGTCTCCTTGACATTTACCCCATTTCCTTTCTTTTTCATAAGAACGAAATATTGATAAACAGAACGGTGACTCTAAACATTGGTTTTTCTTAACATAACTATTTTTTATTGACAAAGGTAAAATAACTAAAATCTATTTGAAAAAAATACTTTTGATTTTATAATTAATCATTTCCCTTTTCCTGACGGCGACGTTCCTCGAAGGTCATCGTACGTGGTGTATATGTATATCTATCTAATCCCAACCATTGGATTCGCTTGTTGTACTTTTGACTACATCAGTGAGCGAAACTGTTCTATAAGATCCAAACTTAAAAAAAAGATTATGTTGAAGATTAAAAAAAATATATCAAAATCATTTAAGAGGATTTATAGTAGATATCAACATTTGACTTCGAAATACTAGCAGACGCTTGTCGCAAACAGCTTATTTCTAAGAGCATTTCTCATCCTCGGCTTTATGTAAATATTGTTCAAAATGCAAGACATTTTAAAACAAAATCCAGAAAAAAGCTTTCGAACCACTTGAATTAAGATTTTACATGTGCATATGTTGCTTTTTGATACTGCCGATTTCTACTGGAATACCTGATGATTCTTTATTAAATACTAGTTTGAAAAAAAAAGAAGGGAAGCGGGGAAAGTGTCAAAGAGACAACGACCCAAAGGGGAGTAATATTAATCAAAGCAACCACAAGATCTTAAATGAACGGTGAGGAAACCCCACATCCAACGGCAGGTCGGAGTCGGTCCCTAAATAAAGAGTAACCAAGCGAAATAAACATCACCCCTAGACTCCTATAGACATAAAGTAAACTAAGTAGCAAACAGACAAAACACACACAGGCTTACTAAATTTCCTGACTTAGGAAGTTTTCTTCCACAGTTTGGAATTGTTTTACCAGCAAGCTAGGCTTCTTGGGTACGCCAAAATAGGTTTACCATATCTTACTAGTGTCGGTACCGAAACCGAATATCCTAGTTCCTATCGTTAACGCGCGTCTTATTTTCGATTGCGATTTTTGTTGAACACGTCTAAAGAAATCATGACCCAGGATTGAAGTTTTCAGTCATTATAGATGTCTCCTGTTCTTTTCTTAGCTTAATATACACCTAGATTATAGGTTTATGGAATTCCAAATGTTTTGATTTGATCTACACTGAAGAGCCATGAGTTGTCGAAATGCGCATATGCAGAACCTAAATTCACAGTAACTTCGGTATTTTGTTATTTATTACCACTGGGCCGATGCCACTGCGGGTGGACTATTAGTTACCCGAGTGTATTCACCAGTGCAGTAGTCAGTACTCGGGTGCTGGCCCGAAAACCGATTTTATTTGATGCAATATCTAAATGTAAGAAAATTTTGTTAAAACCTATAGCTCTGTCCTTACCTGATTTTGGCTGTCCTTTTTAGATCTTTTGGTAATTTATTCTCTTTCAGCTTTTACATATTTCGGTTTATGGATTTCCAAATGTTTGATTTGATCTGCATTCAAGAGAAATGAGTTGTCGAAATGCGCATGTGTAGAACCTAAATTCACAGAAACTTTAGTATTTTGTTATTAATAAACTATTCATTGTTTCTTTCGTATTCTTTTTTTGGAGTTATTCAATCAATAGAAATGTGAAATTCCACACATTTTTTCTCGGTTTATCCATGATGAACAAATAAAGGGATATGGGTTTCCTATGTTTGGGTTCTAGTGCTGCTGATGGGGAAATAATACCCGAAATGGCCATACAGCTCATTAGAATTGTTGCAGTTGGAGTTAACATATGTGTTAAGGTCTCATGTTGTTCCAGATATTCACAAAATACGTTGTAATTCGAGACAAAATCAGATAGGAGGTGGAACTGCAATCGTGTATAACGCAAATCTAAACGTCAGTTTAATCAAATTGCCGAAGTTAACACACTTTGAATTACTCGAGTGTGTTATTACTTTTTCGACTTTGCGTTGTATATCCAGAGTTAATAAGTTCAAAAACTCTATCTTCTTCGAAGAGTGGTCAGATTACTTAGATAGAATAGTCGTGACACTAGAAGAAATCCTGATTATTGGTGATTTTTAACTTCCACGTAAATGACTTTGATGACTCCAACGATAAAAATTTCCTACAAATTCTGTCTGAACATCGTCTTTCGCAGCATGTCAATGGACCTACTCATATTCGTGTTGGGCACATCCTTGATCTCCTTATCAAAAGAAATTACAGTTCACTACTATCGGGGTCACCAGTGATTCGCGATCCATGTCTATGTGATAACAAGGGTAATGCATCTAGCGATCATTTTGCTATCGCCACGTACTTGAACATTGATAAAGCTCCAAACCAGCTGGAGACAAGTTCCTTCCTCAAGGTTAAAGAGATTGATCTCAGCAACTATAAATCAGACATTCAAAATTTGGATCTTAATTCGATTTCAAAAAGCGTAGAAGAACTTGTTGACGCATACAACTTGCAACTGAAATCAATCTATCAGTTTTTTAACATCTTCGATTTTATGGTCTTCCAAACGTTTAGATTTTATCTGCACTGAAGAGACATAAGTTGTCGAAATGCGCATATGCAGAAAATAAATTCACAGTAATTTCGGTATTTGGTTATTTATTGACAGTCATGCGTCGCTTCAAAGTAAACAAATCACTATAAGACCTAACAGTGAATTTTATACAGTTGAACTTCGTGAAGCTAAACGTGATCGCCGGAAAGCGGAACGCCGAATGCTAAAATCTTAACTTGTGGTTGAAAGATTGATCAATAACGAGAAGTGTTCAGCAGCCAGTAAACTCCTATTCCAAGCCAAAAAGGTATTCTATTCCAACAAAATATTCGAATTACAAAAGGATCAAAAACAGTTGCAAATCCTAACAAATAATCTCATGAGTAGAAAGAAAGAGGTTATTCTTTCAACGCATAACAGCAGCCTAGAACTTGCAAACAAATTTAACGCCTTTTTCGTTAATAATATCGAAACTATTCGTGATGACCTCAGTCTATTCACTCAATCTAACAGAGATGAACATGATGTTCTTTGTGCAGATGTTGAATTCAAAGGAAATGTTCTTTCCACGTTACAACCAGCGACAGTTGGCGAATTAAGGAAAATTATCACAAACTCGTCATCAAAATCTTGTAAATTAGACCCGATTCCAACATCTCTGTTAGATGTTAGATGTTAGATGTTAGAATAACATTAGATGTTATTCTTCCTATGATCACCGATATCATAAACGCATCACTAAATGAATCAATAGTGCCACAACCCTTTAGACAAGCTATCGTGAGACCGCTTCTTAAGAAGCCAGGATTAGCCCGTGAGGTACTTAAGAACTATTGTCCTGTATCGAACTTGTCATATGTGTCCAAACGTTTAGAAAAAATTGTGGCTTCACGACTCGAGACACATTTACTTTCGAATTCTCTGTGTGATAACGCACAATCGGCCTACCGAAGTGGGCATTCCACTGAGACTGCGTTACTTCAAGTTCATGACTTAACCAACGCACTTGATAACAATTGTTGTGCTGTGTTATTAATGCTGGATCTGTCTGCAACGTTCGACACGATCGATCATGCCATTCTACTTGAACACTCATTTGGAATACGAGATTCTGCTTTATCTTGGTTCAAGTCATACTTAGAAGAAAGAAATCAAAGTGTTGCCATTGGTCCCACGCATTCTTATTCTATAAAATTGAAATTTTGCGTTCCACAGGGTTCAGTGTTGGGCCCCAGACTTTACTGCATGTTTTTGAAGCCCATTGGTGAAATCTGTAAAAATCACAACATGCTTTACCATTGTTATGCTGACAATTCCCAGCTATACTTAGTGATCGAACCGATAGACAATTGGGCTAACATCGCCATTTAATTGGAGGATTGTATTTCCGACATCAGTTCTTGGATGAAAATCAACTTACTGAAACTAAATCAAGATAAAACTGAACTAATTACATTTAGTCCAAACAAATAGGGTGAATGATTTTAAATCTTGTCTACTTACTCTCAACGGCATAATAGTGACTGATACTACATGCGTGAAAAATCTTGGAGTAATATAGATAAACCTCTCAGCATAAATCAACAAATTACTTCCGTCTCAAGATCTTGTTTCAACAAAATAAGGAATATCGGTAAAATACGATCTTATTTCACCGATTGTGTTTGTAAAACATTAGTGTGTTCTCTGGTTACATCGATACTAGATTACGGGAATGCACTACTCTATGGCGTTAATGCATCTTCACTAAAAAAAACTGCAAAGAGTTCAGAATGCTGCAGCAGGTTTAATTACTCGGCACAAAAAATACGATCATATAACACCAGTGTTAGTTGATCTCCATTGGTTACCTGCCAAATTTCGATGCGAGTTTAAACTTCCCGTATACGTTTTTAAATCACTTCATCATATCTCCAAGACCTTTTGTCTTTGTACTAACCGTCCAGATCACTGCGCTCTGAAAATAGAATCAACACACCAAGAATGAACATAAACATATGGTCCTTTCAGGTGAAACGTTGTGGAACAATCTTGATTTTAGACAGTATTGATGATTTTAAATCAAAACTTAAAACTCATTTGTTTAGAGTAGCTTACTCAGACTTTTTATAAAGCTCCACAGTGTCGTTTAGTAATATGTATTTTTTTTTAACCATCATATGTTTTGGTAGTTTTGGACTCGTTATTAATAGTATTTGTTTGTGATATAAGTTCTTCTAATCATTTTACCTTTTTTTACTTCATTTTTCCCATTCATTTTTTTCTGTAAATAAAATTTCATTTTGTTTTTATTCGTCTATCATATTACTTTTCTCCTGGCAAGATTGTCTTTTTTTATTATTTTTCCCCTGGTCATTTAAACTGTGACTTTTAAGTAATAGATATTTTTTATTAAATCGATCTTATGTTTTTCTAATTTTTATTTGCCCATGTAATATATATATATATATATATATATATATATATATATATATAGGTGTTTCGTGTTTGTTTTTTTTTCATGTTTTAAGCCGATTGTATATTTTTATCACATGTATCTTATGTTATTAAGCGCTTAGATTAATTGTTATGCGCTATGTAAATATTGTAAATAATAGTAATAATGTTCATTTACTTCACATTATTTCGCAAAATATATTGAGTGAAGCGATCCTTACAAATGCATAGTAAGGTTAAGCAAATATAACATTTTTTTGTTGTTATTCTTGATCTTTGAGTCCCCATGAAGCCTTTAATAATGAGCAAACCTCATAAATCAGTAAGTTCTAGGGATATATGTCTTCCAAGTTTTATATCTATCAATCGAGAATAATATAGATGACAAGTAAATTAGAACCATTTTCAGTTTTGTATATGTTACAGTAAATAGGTAAATCAGGGATTACCGGTAATTACTAAACAAATCTGTAAATACCGGTAATTACTAGCCAATAAATAACTAAATACCGAAATTACTGTGAATTTACTTCTGCATATGCGCATTTCGACAACTTATGTCTCATCAGTGCAGATAAAATCTAAATGTTTGGAAGACCATAAACTCAAAGATGTTAAAAACTGATGGAGAACAAATAACCAAAGTGATCTAAATGTAAAGCCAAAATCAGCTAAGGACAGAGCTTTGCATGAGGAAGATAAATTAGTTATTACATGCATTTACTGATTGTTTCAGTAATTACACGTAATCACTGGATTTTCTTATCATTTTTACAGCTATTTACTAATTTGTAAAAGCACAACGATAATTTTAGGATTAAAGAAATTTTAAGTCCTGCAACAAATATATGAAAAGGAAAGGAAATGGGGTAAATGTCAACATATCATCTCCAGGTTAAAAATAAATAGTTGTTTTTTTTTTAAATTAATTTATGAAAATCAAAATTTATACCAATTTCATATTTATAGTTGTTTCACAACGTCAAGTTTGTAAAAGGGCTCAATGCAAAGAATAACCCACCTTGGAAGTATGAAGAGATCAGTGGCGGATTTAGGGGGGGGGGGGGGGGGGGGGGNCGGGTGGCCCCCCCCCCCTTAGGTCGAAAAATATTTAAAATTCCTAGGTGTTTTTAAAAAAATTGGGTTCCGGGCCCCCCTTCTGAAAAAAATATTGGTCGGGCCCCCCCTTAGCAGAAAGTCTGGATCCGCCACTGGAGATGAAAGGACAATGCAAAACCAGAGTATAGAAAATGAAACCTAAAATGTAAATAGAAGTGACATAATTTAAGACATAGACTACAAAGTACCTCAACTATAGTTAATATTAACCACATGAACACGCTGACAGGGTGCTCTCAGCTTGGAGGTCAGCGCTAACTCGATTATAATAAAAATACAAGTAAATGACAGTAGAACAGTATTATATTTATCAATTTGAAAAAAGAAAAATACCTTTAATGATCAATAAAAAATCAATTTTACTGTTTTATTCAAGGATCGATTATCGATATTGCAAGTGATAAAGCAGAGATCAAGCTACAAACTTTTCCAAATGTGTAAATCTCCACATTTACAAAAAGAAACCACAAAACTATGGAAACCGTGAGGGGACATAAAAAGGATGAAAGAAATAATTGTTATCTTTAGAAAACAAAACACTGTTATATCGTGATAACAGAATTTTTTTTCTTTCATCTTTTTATGTCCCCTCACGTTTACCGTACCAAACAAGGTTTATTGTTGAATAAAGTATATGGATAACTGTCAAACTATGTATTGTACAGAAATTGTCCATTCAATCTACCCAACTTTGCTATGCACTATGGAACTAATATATTATACATGTACCTTTAATTTGAGCTGTAGTGTATGATCCATTGACCCTTTCTTGAATTTCGAAAGCTGTTTCACAGAGGATACCCTAATTGAAAAACTGAAATTCGGACCAACTTGGCTAATTTCAGCTGGATATTGTTTAGGGTTTGGCAACAGTAGCATTAGATTTATTTCTTTTAATATTTATCAAATTTTATTATTTCATAAGTATCTTTTTTATTGTTTTGTTTTGTTTTTGTTTTTGTTTTGTCCAACCCGAGCAATAAGCTAAGCTTTACCTATATTTTTTCATTACAGTTTAAAAAGTTATACCAAAATATCATCAGCCATTAAATAAATGTTAATACTAAGTGATTTTTTAAACTGGAAAAATTCACTACTTTTCATCTTATAGGCATTTGTCAAACTATATTTCACGGTCAGTAAATAGGTGTAAAAATCTATTTAAAAATTAGTAATTACAGGTCATTACTTGGCTATTTCATGAATTACATGTATTTACTAAGTGTACCAGGGATTAAATGTAATTCCTAAATTTTAGTAATTACATGTAATCACTAATTACACCTATTTACTGTAGCATATATACCGTATAGCGGGTGATTTTCGCGGGATGCTAATTTTGCGTACTTAAGCGGTTCAGCTTAAATCGCCAAATTTCATTCTACAGTTTATACATTTAAACAAATAAATGCAATTTATAACATTCTTTTTAATAATTACCTTTGGAAAGTTATTATTGTTTATCATAATGGATTGGATATCTCTATGTTTTGTGCTTGTCGAAAGGTAGTATTCAGGCCAAGCTGTGTAGGTGAAAAATATTTAAAATTACAGAAAATGAAGGTACTAATATAAATTACATGTGATTTACTAAATAATTGAACTATTTAAAATCAAAGGATATTTATCATTCTTTACTGAAATATTTCACGTTGATCAAAATTTATTATAAACCGAAACTCACTTCTTTTTAGTAACAAGGTAAATATTTTTTGTGTATTATACGTTAACCGCCGAATTTTTCGTGTACATTCTCTCTTTAAAACTGCCAAATTTTACATCCGTCAAAATAACCAGCAACAACGCTTTAATTGTTCTTCTTCATCTTTAAAGATTATATAACTGTATTGGACGAAGTGCCACTTTTCTATACTAGAGAATTTTAAAACATGCGAGATTTGTTTACTGAGTTTTTTTTTCTTTTTCCACCGAAAACGGGAAATTTAAGAGAAATACTAGAGAATTTTAAAACATGCGAGATTTGTTTACTGAGTTTGTTTTTCTTTTTCCACCGAAAACGGGAAATTTAAAAAAAAATGAATGGCAATATCTAAATATCTGAGAATTTTGTTAAATACTAGGGAGTATCTTCATTCCTTAGCTAATTTTGGTTTTTTTATTTAGACCCTATTGGTAAATTTTCTCCTTCAGCTTATATATACATATATTTCGTTTAAGAATGATTTGATCAGCATATATGAGACATAAATTGTCAAAATTGCCAAATTCAAATGTTCTTCGGTATTTTATATTTATTTCAACTATTAAGCGATTTCGATGCTTGCTAGATAACCGATTTATTTAGGAAACTAGCAATATCTTAATTCAGAAAAAGTTGTTAAATACTAAGAAGTATCTTTTTTGTTTTTTGTTTTGTTTGTTTGTTTTTTTTTTTTCATTTTAGACCCTATTTGTAATTTGTTCTCTATCAGCTTATACACATATTTCGGTTTTTGGATTTCAACTTTGAACTCATTCCAATGATTGCAAATTTGGTGCCGCCATTTTTGAAAGGTACAAAGTAGGTTTAATAACCAAAATGTGCGGAATTTATGGGACTTCACAAAATCATATTTGGTAGTCTATATCTTAGCCTGATCTTTCATAGTAGCGATTTTGAAAAATATGGGAATTTCAAAATCCCATGCGAATATGCTGTTTTCCATGGGATTTCAACGTTTTCTATGGGATTTTTACAAAGCCCCAGAGGACTTTCATTATTCCCATGGAATTATTATTTCCCATGGGATTTCATAATAATCCCATGGGAATATTTTGCTCCCATGGGAATATTTCAAAATCCCATGGGAAATAGTGAAATCCCATGGGAAAATGCGTTTTCCCTTGGGATTATGAAATATTCATGTTTTTAAAACTGTGATTGTATAACAGTGTGCTAACATATCACCTCAAAAATATACTTTTTGTAAGTCCCATGAAATTCCGCACATTTTGGTCATTCACTCTACTTGGTATCTCTCAAAAATGGAGGCACCAGATTTGCAGTCACTGGAATTGCAAATTGAAATTGGAATGAGTTCTTTATTTGATTTGCACTAATAAGGCATAAGTTGTCGAAATGATCATATGCAGACAGAAACTACGTAATCAACAGTGACTCCGGTATTTTATATTTATAACCAGTGGACAGATGCCTCTGCTGCTGGACTGTTAGTCCCAGGGGGTATTCAACAACCCAGTAGGTAGCGTTTTGATGCTGACCAGAAACCCTTTTCTGGATCTAACTATCGTTATTCACTCTGGTAAAATAAAAACTAAAATATATGATAAACGGGATGATTTTGATTTCACTATTACTAATTTTCCTTTTCTTGACGGCGACATACCTCTATCTCCATCCTACGGAGTGTATATTTCTCAACTGGTACGATTCGCACGGTTTGTTCTACTCTTGACGATTTTAATGAACGTAACCTTTATATCACAGCCCAACTTTTACAACAGAGTTACAGATTTCATAAGTTGTTGAATACATTTAAGAAGTTTAATAATAGATATGAACATTTGATATCTAAATATGGCGTCACTCGAAAACAGCTTATTACTAAGGGCATTTCTAATCCTCGATTTTACGGTAATGTTGTTAAAAATGCAAGAAATTGATTACAAATCCAGAAAAACTGGGACGTAACTTACATTCTTTACGTAATAAGGGATATCGACAAGATATATTGCTTGCATCCGTTAAATTAGCTTTGACACCTAATGACCTGAAAATTTTGCACACACACTGGCCTTTCACTGATACTGCCGATGTCTACTGAAATTTATGATGATTCTTGACCAAACCCTTTGGGAAGTTTTTAGTTTGATTTTTCTTCCGTAGTGCGACAGTGTTCTATCAGCAGACTAGGCTCCTTAAGCTAGCCGGCAGTTTAGCGGCGAGCACCCCTTGACCCATCTTTCAAAATTACGTATTGTTTTTTTTCTTTCCTTTCAAGATTGTTGTCATGGAGTTAGTAGTCTACCTGTATTGGGTTTTATTCGTATGTTTCTTATACTATAGGGAAACGGGACAGATAAAGGGGAGGTTTGGGTGCCCATAAACCGGTTATCCCTACCGCTGGCTTTTGCTAGTGCCGGTACCAAGTCCGGCTGTCCCGAGTTCCTATTGTTGTCTACGTTTGTCTCTTGTCTTATTCGTGTTTTTCATGTGTAGTTCCATGACAGATTGTGGCATGTAATTATAATTTTCAGCCATTGTGGGTGTTTCCTGTTATCCATTCTTTTACATTAATTAGGAAACTCAAAATATATATAATATATTCGTTTAATACTTAGCAGTACCCGCCTCGACCATAGCTCTGTCCCTTGCTGATTTTTGTTTTTTTTTTTTTAAATTA
>MJUU01014788.1:23363-41097 GCA_002080025.1 Modiolus philippinarum | reverse complement strand
GGTTGATCCAATGATTTTGAACCTAATTTAACAAATATAAATCTTAAAGAGGCATACATTTTTTATCAGCTATCTGTTACGGTTTCCGAGTTAATCCAATAACAAGGTTTGAGGTCAAAGTTCAAAGTGACCATAAACTTTTAGATGTAACACATATAACCTAAGTTTTAAAAGGATTGAGATTTTTATTTCCTACCGTTTTCCGGAAAACATACTTAAAGATATGACAAATTTTTAGGGGCATATCTCATGAACGGTCAATCGTGAAGTTTTGGTTCAAATGTTACAAAGGTCCGTCATGACCTAACATCCATTTTTTCATTGCATTTTATCAGTTATCTCTTATGGTTTCCGAGTTTATCCCAAAACAATGTTTTTCGGACCTTTGGCGAAAGTTCATGAACGAAAAAAGATTTCCGACCGTTTCCTATTTCTTATCATCTTGAGAAGGTCTAGACTATTGTCCCAAAATTCAAAAGGATATATTCAGCCAATTTTCTGCAAATGAGGCAGAAAAGACGAAGAAGTAGAAGAAAAATCAGAAGAAATACAGAACGTCTTTTCCTAGGAAGGGGAAAGACCTTAATTTAACTCTATACATGTTTTCTTTGAAAAGAAACAGTTTTAGAACCAATACATATAAGCAGTCTGAAATCCGGTGGTATTTAAACAAAAGAAAATGAACTCTCGTTTAGAAAAGATAAAAATGTCGATTGCAACGAGTAATTCGTTGTCAAAGCCTGATAAAAGGTACTTATAACATGAAAATTTATACTCTGTTATGTTCATGTGACGTATATAATATTTTTTAAAATTTTTTGATATTTCTCGCATATTTTTTAATGAAAAATGAGATTTCCCGGAATATGCACTAAATATTGTAATGTTTATTTTTTGGGTTTTTTTTTGTTTTTTTTTTTGTTTTTTTTTTTTTTTTTGAAATCTTGACATTTTGTTGATTGTTTATTTTCGTCGCCATGCTGTTTGATCAGAAAAAGTTATGAGACACAGAAGAGTTTTTCTAGAAGGGTGATAATTTTATACCACTAGATCTCCCGCTGTAAGGGATCACACAGAACATTTGATCCAGATATTTTTTTAACTTTTTTTGAATAGGGGAAAGGCATCGCGCTTTACTGCATGTAGTATTTCATTTAAAACATATCACAGTGTGAATGTTCCGTTTCATTTTTTGTGACATTTAAAACAAATTAATGTAATATCATGAGGTAATATATTAGCGATTATGAAGAAATTCAATCAAATAATACATTTCATTTCTTATCTGATTCATAAATGTAATATTGTAATAACCGGAAACTGCAGTTGAAATCATAAAAATTATATATGACATATAGTGATTGCTGTGCTTAATAATTACCGTTTGGGCATAGACTAGTAGTGAAACTTGTCACTCTAGGATACTTTTTCTCCCATAGAACTAAATTAATGTAAAATTTTTATAATTTCCACGGTTGTACAAATGAGCTAATAAACGACGCCCATTTTTCTTCGAACTTCATCCATAAACTGTTACCCTACTTGCAAGCGTCACAAATGTAAGAGCATCGTAAACGTAAAGAAGAGATGGAAAAATGGTGGGACGCTGTGGAATATAGATTCAGTTGGTTTTTTTTTGTCAATCCAGCCCAAACCCTATTCTATTGTTTCATCCCAATTTTTTAATCCCCCTCTTATGCTGTTTGATTTACTCTTGTGTCTTATTCGTTGTATTCGATCTCAATTTTATTATTCTGAATTGTTCTTTTCTCGTCCAGTACCTCAATTTTTTCAATGTATTTTATGAACTATTGTCTAACATATGACCGTATCCAAATCTTTGCATCGGTATTAATATCGATTTTCTCTTTATTTTGTGGTCTCAGACCCCTTTTACCCTCGTCTTTTGTTATCCAAATCGATCTCAATTATCTCCCATTGTTTTGCATATACTAGGTCTTGCTTATCTTTTGTAATAACTTATCCCCATATTTTGAGTCATTTTTTTCCTTTCAATTCGGCAATAAAGAATCAACTAATTTGGAGATATATACATATGTCATTTAGCAGTCACAGTTTAGAGTTTGGGAATGGGGACTGGGGGTTCCATAAAAAGTAAAAGAAGGTAAAAAAAATAATAAATAAATAAATAAATTAATAAAAATGTGTGTGTTACTCTTGTGATTTCTTTTATTCTTCCCACCGCTGAATTTCAGCAAGGAGCTCGCGATTTTGTGACAATTTTTGATGCACTGTTTCATGGTTTCTATGCTTTTCAAAAGACCACTGTATAAACTACATGCTCGAGAGTAACGGTTTCTGTGGTCAAATATACACTACATACGCTGGAGATATACGTGTATGCATATTGCTGCCAAGGAAGGGAAAGTATTAAAGAAGTATATTTAAGGTAATGTACATTTTAATTTATTTTGTTTGAGTTTAAGAAATTTAGTATCTCCCATTTTTTTCAATTTGCAGTAAAGGTGCAGTAATCTATACCGGGTCAAACATCTGTAGGACCGATGATCAACCACTTTCCCATCGGTACTATACAAACCACGCCCAAAGCGGTCAGCTGGTTCCCGATACTTTGAACACCAATCATCACAATACCATATATCGTTTATTGTCTTTAGTACATAGTGAAAATATATATAGCTTAATATCATACGTTTGGATGTTATTATATCGATAAATTTGCAGGCGTTTTTATAGCTACAAAAACGATCTATCCGAATAATCAAGCTTTATCGAGAGTCGCCTGGAAACATTACACTAAGGCCGGCTAAAACCGTTATATATTTTGACATAAAACGTTCTACAAGCCATCCTGCGGTTATAGTAGTTTCTTAATCGCTATGGGATATCTGTTTCCCAGATGACAACAGATCTTTCCCTCTGCAACTAAAGTTTGTTTTACCTCTATCGGATTTGACTTTACTACCGGATTTGACATGTTCAACACGGCGGGTGTCTTATAAGAAGCAGGAGATGCTTACTATACTGGTACACGTGATCTCACCCATGGTTTTCATTTGGTCCGTGTTGTTCATCTGTATGTATGTCTTCATTTTGCTTTTTTGTCCCGTACTTAGTGGTGTCCTTGTTTCTTAGTGTTTCCTATGTTGCCATTGTCCATGGATTGTATGTTCTTTTGATTGACGGTTCGGTTCTCACTTACTTTCTTAAATGAGAAAAGACGTTTTTTTTTTCATTACAAAAAAATGAAGTCTTACAAAATATATGTTCTAGAGTTCAACCTTACATGTTACGATTTCTTTTTACTGACAACTGCAAGTTTTTCAGTCTTTAATGCATACGAGCTTGCTGCCATGTCAAGATTTTCAAAATGACGTTAATAAGAAAATGTCGTGCATTCAGTAGAAAAAAAGAAGGGAAACGAGGAATGTGACAAAGAGACAACGACCCAAGGGGAGGAATAACATCTCAAAGTCACTATAAGATCTTCAATGAACGTTGTGGAAATCCACACCCACCGGCAGATCGTATTCAGCCCCTAAATAAGGAGTAATCAAGTTCACCGAAATAAACATCATCCTAGACCCCTATAGACATAAAGTAAACTAACTAAAAAACAGACAAGACACACAAAGGCTTAATAAATTTCCTCACTGTGTTCAAGACTGTACGATGACCCCTAAATGCTTTTTTTGGGTGGTTTTAGCCTGGATATGGGATGTTGTCTCCTTGACATTTACCCCCGTTTCTTTTCTTTTTCATATTAGGAGAGGGGCAAACCTGCTGCTGCGGGATTAAACTAGTTTTATTGGGGCCAACCCTTCCCCCTATAGCCAATGTGATACATAAAATACAATCGTAACAGTAAGCAACAGGACTGAGTCAATTGTGAAAAATGAAACTGAAAGAACTAAATATACGGACATAAACGTGGAATCACACAAGAGTACAAGCAGTTGACTGACATGCCAGCTCCAGACCCATTACCAACTAACAAATAAAGTTATGTACCCTCAGTATACAGCTTCCACCGAGATCCCTTCCCCTGAGAAGTTTATCATAATGATTTCATGCATATACCGGAATAACCCGTGTCCATGCAATACTGATTCTAGAAATTTAGAATGTGTTTAGTTAAAATGCAAAGACCCTATCAAAAAATCATTGTTAATGCCAACGAATGCCATACGTAATGAATTGACAACAATGCCGTAGGTCTACATTATATGCAGTTATAAATGCATTTCAAGTGTTTTCAATAATTTAAACATATTATATTTGTTCAAATAATTCATACGTCAAAAGAGATATCTCAGGCGGAATGAATTTTGGATCCAATTACCTGTAGGTTTTACACGTATACTAGCATCTGATTGATACTCCGATAAAATGGGGATTTTTTACCAAACCTTTTAGGAAAGTTTTGAGTTTGATCTCTCTACCGTTTTAGGAGAAGACTAGGCTCATTAACTTGAGATAGCCAGCAGATAGGCAAGCACTCTTTGATTCATCTTTCTCAATTACGTTTTTTTTTCTCTTTTTTTCAAATAGACGAGTGACTGAGACTGGAGATTTTCAATTTTAATGCATGCATGTGACATGCAGGTAAATTGCATATATCGTTGGAAAGATAAAAATGAGTACAATTCGATAAGACCTTTCGTCACTGTGAAATAAGGTACAATTTTCAACAAAAAAAAATAGGTCAAAGGTCAAAAAACAATTTTGCATTAATTTGAAATTAGATAGAAATTTTAATTCTTTTCGATGTTCAATGACTGAATTTCAAAATGATGGTATTTGTTGAACAAAAGCATTGTTTGCCATTAATTTAATGCGTAAACTTTAATCGCTGTGACGTTTTATGACGTCATTTCACCCCATATTTGCAAGCACTATACACACATTTGTGCAGTTTCTAACTATAAACATTATATTTTTATGTTTCATATGATTTTATTTTATCAAGCAGGAAATATTGATAATTTATAAACCGAAAAATACGATAAATATAACATGGGATGGACAAAGACGGACGTCATACACAAAGCAGAAATACAAAGTCAATATGCACTTTTACAATATCCGCATAATGACAAGTTAAAATGCAAATTTGTAAATCAAAATATGCAAATATAGCCTAACTGATGAAGTCAGTACTTGGATTAATAGACTTGACTAGAGAATATCGGACGAAGACGTAGTCCGAGGTCAATACACTCTATTCAGGTTTGAAAATCCATATATTGGCCGAACTTGCAAAGTTAAATTTGTTTTATTACTCTATGGCATTATTCTTGCTTAAATTAAGGTGTATAGTACATTCAATTAGCATTCCTCATGTTTCAAAATAGAGAATTTTATTTACTATCTATGGAAGTACCAGGTTTAAAAATTAATTTGAACAGAGTAGGGAAAATTTACAGAACGTCATGTGACTTCAATCAAATCGCACAAATAACATCATAAAAATATGAATTAGTTTTCCAGACTTAAAAGGTTGTATAATCAACTGAAAAATATTTATAAATCCTGTAATTTTTCCGAATAATTCCACTCTACCTCGTTCGCGATAGAATTAAGCTGTTGGTTAAATGTAGTTTTCTACAATTTAGTTTATTCCAATCAATCTTCACATTGTGATTTACGCCATTTTTGTTGGTTGTGGTTGGTGGTGTAAGAGGGGTTTTTATCCAGATCATAATGAAATTGTTTGTATGTCGGGACTCACGACTCAAAATTCTTTGCGAAGTCTCAACAACACCGAAACAAAATTTTGTGTTTCTTCATTTCTCAACAAAAAGACCAGATTTTGGCAGAAGTAATACTACTCCGATTAGATTCAACGCGTTCCTTCGCTTTTTGAAAGATTTAAAGATGAAGAACAACAATAAAAGCATTGTTCCACTGCTTAGTTTTACTATGTTTGCGTAGACACTTTGTCGCATGTACATTTACTCCATATCCTTTCATTGTTTATTGAACTTAATCCGAGAAAAACATTTGTTCTTAAGCTGAACGTTCCGACAGGCGTTTTATCGGAAATACAGACGCGCATGACGGGGCCTAATATCATTTGAAATGAAGTCCTTGCCATGAAAGGACAAAAGAACTTAACTTTTGTCAACAGCTGCTGTATTGAAATCAACACAATCATCAGATTTAAGGTTTACCTTACAATTTGTATGTAAATAAATAAAGCCTTTTGGGCCCATGATCAGTCTCACGGAGGCTGAACATTTCAAAATAAGCTATGCTGGAACTGTCTTATCTTCAAATAAAATGCAAAAACATGACTATGCAACTATTCAACTGAACTCGGAAATTACATGGTCGAAATGAAATTATGTTCATATGTTGTAATTTAAGGAAGTAAATTATTGAAGAAAAAATAAAGCCGTTATGAGCTGTTCAATAGACACAGAGAGACTTTCATTTGCCTATTCATAGGAAGACTCATAAAAAAAAGTCAGAAAAAATGTCAAAGATCAAGGTAGCTACGCGAGAAAAGTAGTTTTTCTGGTGATCAAAAGTTCTTAACTTTTTGCTGTTGTCTTGTTTATTATATATAACAGAGAAGGCACTAATGTAAGCCATACCATTACCTGTATTTGTTTTTAAATCTCCGAAGTCTCGTTCTTTCCTTATTTTAAGTCGTGTACTGTTCCATTTTGTCATATTTTTTTTTTACTATCATCAATTATCATTATATTTATTCATTCTTTTTGTATTACTTTTTACACAGACTGGAACTCGTTAATATGTATATATATATAAATATCTCAAGAATGGGTTGCTTTGTCAAGCAACTTGTTGATGTGATTTGTCCTACTAACCATTTCTTGTCTATATATAGTCCTATTAAATGGAGCAAAAGCAAGATTCCCATTCGAGGGAACACTAAAGTCTTGTAGAGTAGTTTGATGCATTTGTGGTAAAAAAAGAAACAGAAAATGTAGATGCTAGTAGATTTAGTCTACTTACTTGTAAACAAATTGTAAAAAGTTTCATGAATTTTCAGTAGGTACATTTACGATACCGAGCATGTAGTAACATGTTGTCATTTAAAACATAAAAAACATACAACAAAAATAGCTAAAAGATGATAGAGAAAAAATAATCAAAAGCATAAAAGCGCAATAGTTAGATTAGGACGGGGCTGATTTTAAATGTATTTATTTCAAAGCACACGTATATCAATGTTAGACAAGTAAACACGAAAGACATTCAGCAGCAAGATAAAACTTATAATTATCCGTCTCTCTTAAAATGCATCTAACGGACATAACATAATGAACATATTCCGTTGAATAAGCTGCATGTGTGTGGACAGTCATGATCGACTGATACCCAGCGCCAATGGCATCATCACACTGCCACAAGTCGTATTAATATGAAACAAAATTGAATAGAATGAGGAAAACAGAATGTCAGAGCTTACTAATTTCCTATTTAACTTCATCTATGTACATGCGAATATATATTCCAGTTGATATAGGGTCGTTCTCCGTCAGTCGAGGGTGGGTTTAGTTATTAGATACATCAAAGCTAGATATTGTAAAATAATCGGAATTGATGTTCAATCAGAGAGTACTTCATTGCCAGTGGAAACTTATTTCATTGAAAAACAAAACAATTAAAGGTTTTATCGTAATATCGACTTAAAAAGCTATTTGGGGGGGGGTTAAAAGTATTGTTTTAGGGAGTTATTAGTTCCCAAGTATATCTAGGTGATGAGTGCGAAATAGATTCCGGAATTAAAAGTAGTGTTTTTCAATCTATCAATTTTGTATTTTTTTTACTCTTTGAGAAATAAATTTCAATGAATTTATGCACAAATACTTCAACAGTGGTCAAACATACAATATGAGATACTAGTTTCAGTTCTTTAAGCACGGAAAGTTTATATTATCATATCCATTCCTAAAATTGTAAGAAAAACTTTAAAAAAAGGAAAATAAAAATACCAAAACGTGTTTAGATTTTACAAAACGATAGAAATCTTATTTGAATATATATACAGATTTGAAATATAACAGATATTCATTTATGCAGGTTACTTTTATTTGAAATTGAGTCATTATTTTGTAGTACGCAGTGTTGTGAATTTTACAGAAAACTGTATAAAATAACTGTCAAATTACAAAAAATTGTACCATACGAATGGCTGACGACAGGTCAAATCATGAAGTTTAATAATTCTGCTTTCATTTAAAACAAATTTTACCTACAAGTCTGGTGGGTGCATTAAAGTCGAAAACTAAGCGTCTTTTTTCAAATTGTCACTGAGCCAAAAATAGTTTAGATTCTACCTGTATTGGGTTTTATTCGTATTCTCTCTTATAAGTAAACAGGATAGAGAAAGGGAGGTTTTGATACCCATATTCCGGTTTAACCATACCACTTACTTTTAACTAGAGCCGGTACAAAGTCTGCCTATCCTTAGTTGTTATTGTTGTTTATGTTTGTATTTTGCCGTTCATTTTTGTTTTTCTAGCGCAGTTACCTTGTGGATTGTGGCATGTAATTGTAATTTTCAGTCATTGTAGGTATCTCCTGTTATCTTTGTTATTAATTAATGATTTTTATCATCCGAAATGTAAATATATAGCATTGAAGATAAAAATATTGTACATATAGCAAATAGTTCCAAACTCAAACTTTCTTCTTCATTTAGTGCGGTTATAAACAATTTATCGTGGCGTGGTAATAAATACCAAATATAATGAATGGAAGGTTGCAGCATAACAAATTGGTCCAAATCATCTAGACCTGGAAGAATGATTACATTGAAATGCCATGGGATGATCACTGTCGGTGTTTTCCTTTTATTTCTGACGTAAATGGATGTTTTTGTCGTGATATTTTGTACTATCATTAAATTTAAAGCAATTTCAAAAATTGGACGGTACTTATAATAATTTTGTTCTCTTAAATCGATAAAAAACGTACACCTATTCATATATAAATGCCTATTTGCCTTCAATTGTTCATCATTTGAGCTGAAACATCAACAGGATGGTTTCTTTTGTTGTTATCGCATCCAGTATTTTAGTTGGAGGTAAGCTTATCTTATCAAGTATTTTCTTTTGGAATAAGATGGCTTTTGTTTTAATCGTATCAAGCTTTTTTGCTTTTTTTTTCTTTTCTTTTTTTTTGTCAGGAAATTTAATTTTTTGTTATTCTGTTATTTTCCTTTTTAAGTTGCTGCATATGGGTATTCCGACAATTTAAGTCTTTTGTGTAGATATAATCGGAACATTTGGGCGCAAATAAATTTTACTGTAACTTTGGAATTGTTTTATTTATTTTTTTTTCAAATCCATTAACCCAAATATATGTAAATGGTGACAGAGAACAAATAATCTATAAGATCTAATAAGAAAAACCAAAATCAGGACAGAACAAAGCAAAAGGGGGATACAAATGTCAAACCTTAAATTAAGACACAACACCTTTGTTTAAGAATGATTAATTTTACGCCCGTGTATTCACACTCTAACTTAAAACCCTTTAGCCAAGTAACTTCAAACTTTGTTTAGGTATTGGATATGACAGCCCCATGATCTGTTTACTTTTTTGAAATTATATTTTTCTTGCAAGAGTTATGGGACTTTATTCGTCAATTTTAGGCAAATTTTAATCTTGACAACCCTTTAATCAATTCACTTCAAATTTTGTTAATATATAAGGTATGATAGCTTTACCATCTGTTTACTTTTTCGTGAAATTTCAACTTTTCTTGCAAGAGTTATGGGACTTTATCCGTCAATTTTAAGGCGGTTTTCACATGTCGCGCTATTACTTGACGAGTCCTTGGCCAATTCACTTTAAACTTTGAAGAAAAAAATACAAAAAATACCGCAGTTGCATAAAAAAACAGTAAATTTTGTCATGCTGTACACGTGTTTCAAGGAGTAACCTCTCATCAGCAGCATTAAAATCAAATTATATGGAAAGCCGCAATTCAAAAGTTGGTAAAAAAGAAGTTCTCATTTCCAAAAACATCGAAATAGGAAGCAAAATCCAGTACCAAGGACATCTACCGAGTGCCATACAAATATTGGATTTTTTTAAATATTGGATTTGATGGCCTTGCGATTTGTGCACTTTTTCATGAAATTTTTAATTTCCTTGCAGAGTTGTGGACTTTGTTCGTCAATTTTAAAGCAGTTTTTAACATGTCAAGCGTAAATTGGTTAACCTTTTGAACAGTTCAATTCAACCTTTGAGGATTTATTCTTTAAAGAGATATCAAGCTTAATCAACCACTTAAAGCTACATTCAAAATTAAAAACCCCTTTCCTAAATCATTCAAAAATTGAAGAGCTTATCATGCAAATTAAGGCAGTTGTTGATTGACAAACGCCGACTTTATATCTGCGTTCATTGCTGTCATTTTTCGATATTTTGTGTGAAACAATTTTGAGAACCCTAATATTTTTTTCTATTTTTGAATAAGCCATTTCTTGCTTTACAGCTAGGAGTAACATTTAGACGTCTTTATGAAATGCCATCGATCTGGTGCTATATTTAAGAATGACAAATTCAGTTGTCTTAAAGCCTATTTGAATAAAAACTTTCCATTTACCCCCTCAATGTTCTAAATGGTACTAGTTTTTAAATTGGGTGATGAAAACGAATCTTTCCAGACATTTTAGTCGAGATCTAACGATTGGTCGCTACATTCTTTTTGTAGTCTTCTCCAGATCTGTTCCTATTGTACCACCACAGAAATGCATGAATGTTTTCTCCTTTGACAAAAGTGAATGCAACAGGAATATTACCAACAATATCGGAGATTATCTACCGAAGGATAAGTCACTTCAATTCAAGACTGGGGTAGTCGATGAAATATGCAGGTAATACAACATTGACATCTTATCTGTTTTGTGTGATTATCAATACTTCTTACAACTAATGTAATGTGGTTGGTTTTTCAATGCTGAATTTGAAAAAAAAACGATCTTTAGTCTTTGGTTGTCATTTTGTATAATTTAAGTAGTTTGCTACCATGAAAAAATACACATTTGAAACGTGAGTAGAAATTGAATATTTTTATGCAAACCATTGTTGTGACCATTCTATTGTATTAACTGTTGATTCTTTTTAAAGAATCTACGGCATCCCCTCTTTTCTTCTCTCAAGTTTAAAGATTATAAACGTCCTGAGGGAGATAAATGTTTACTACATATTACTGCGACAGAATTGCCCGTTCATCGTTTTTTTCTATTCGAGTGGTGTACAACCTTCGTAAGGTGCGCCAATTTGAAGGGGAGGATTTGAATCCGAGTTGGGAAATGTTTTCGGCTGCATTCCAGGAAAAAAATATTTAGCAACTCTTTTTTTCTCTTGAACAGCGTGACTGATAAATTTCAATTGTGTTTTATGCTTTTTTCAAAGTGAATCGAAAGGGCATTAAAATCATAAAAAATTGTTGATGAGCAGTGTTCAACCTCTAAACCTTATCAAAGAAGACGAAGAAGATAGAAAACATTAGTTTTGTCTGTATGAAGAAAATACTTTCCGCTAAAACATATTTTTTTTCGATTAGATATAAATAAAATATAAATAAAAAGAAAGAAATATAACATTTTATTGTATGTACTATGTATATAATCTTTACTCCCCCCCCCCCCCGCCACAAAAAAGAAAGAAAAAATGACTAAAAACAAAGAAGTCGGAATATGGTGTAATTAACACAAAATACAAACACGTATTTTTGTAGTCCTAAATCTAAATTCAGTGTTTTTATACGACCACAAAAAATGTGTGGTCCTACTATAGTATGGCACTATTGAGGTCGTCTTGGTCGTCGTTGTTGTTGTCGTCGTCGTTGTCGTCTGGCGTCGTCGTCGCCTCTAGACACTTTAGTTTATGGTCAATAACTTTAGTTCCAGTAGATCAATACTTGTAAAATTTTGTCACAATGTTCCTTGGCACAAAAAGAAGGCGTATATAATACTGGTTATTCTGGCCCGTTTTGAAAAAGGGCGAAATTGGGTGTTTTCACATAATTGGCTGTTGAATATTGTTTATTTATTGGATTTTGATGGGGTTTCTTCCATTGTGTTTCTAACTAAATTTCCTATCTGTATGTGCAACAAATTTTCAGTGGTATGTACCATTCATAAGATAAAAAAGTTCCCAAACGGGGGGGATTTAAGAAGTTTTATTTCTTTTTTATTTTTAGTACTATTTTGATGCATTTTTTGCATTGGATTCCTTACGAAAAACACATTCAGATTTTTTATAACTTGTTTCCTTTCCGAGTTATGAGGGTCCAAACGGGACCAAAACTGCAAGCATGCAGATTACATCAAATTTGATGGGATTTGTTTCTTTGGATTCCTCTTATTATAAGTTTTCTGTGAATGCCAACAGATCTGGTGTAGCTCATACCGTTTCTGAGCTATACGGGGTCAAAGGGGCCAAAACTGTCATTTTTCAAAATATGTTAATCTTTATTTTTCATTGGATTTCAGTCAGTTTTTGTTTTGTTTGGATTCCTCTGAACATAAAGTTTAAGTAGTACATGACAGATTTGATGTATCTCTTACAATTTCTAAGCTAAGAGAGGACCAAAGCTCCAGTTGTTCAAATAGCCTACAATGTTTTTCACCTGATTTCAATGGGATTTTTTGTTTGTTAGTCAACAGATTTTGAGCAGCTCTTACGTTTCCGATCAGCAAGGGGTCAAAAAGGTTGCTTTCATTTTCTCTAGTTTATGTCCAGCTGATTAATGTATCAAACCTTTAACTGTATCCACATTTATTTAAAATTGCGCTTGTTCAAATTTCAGTGGTCGACATACTGCGGTCGTATCAGGCTGCGTTTAATCTAGCTTTACTGAAAAGAAATAAAAATTGCGATATTGCCAGCCTCTACAATATATAATACATTACTATAGTCTGTATAACCTACCAACTAAGTCACGGACAACTTGATTTTCAGGAAGCAGGCGGCTGGGATTAATCAAAAAAAAATTCTGACCCCGATTTGTGCTAAAAAAAATCCCTCTGACACCAGTACATGTTTTAAAAATATTGTAAATCAAACTGTTAGAACAACTTCATCCATATAATTCTTCTTTGATACCGAGTGAACTTTCGTTCATGAAATATTTTATAAAAGGATATGGAGTAAATGAACATGAGACCATAACACATATGTTTACTCCAACTGCAATAATTTGAAGGCATTATATATATTACGAACATAACAATGCATTGATAATAAGCGATAATCCTTTTAATCCCTTGATTACATACATGTCGCAACAATGGTTTAAGTAAGAGAAACAATGGCCAAGTGTGAATTCATGATTAACAATTCTCCCCCGGCTCGTGGATTTTTTTTCATGACTTCACCTTGGCCATTGTATCTCCTTTACTAATTATGATTCTTAACAAACACAGGTTTTATAATGGTCTCATCAATCAATCAAAAAAGAAAACTTGAGATGATAGATTATTTATAAGCTCTTGTTAAGCCAGTCGTTTTAATGCTTTCTTAATGTTCCTTCACACGTATAGAAGTAAGTGAAAACATAGCCGTCAGTCCAAAAACGAATAATCCAAGGACAGTAGCAACATCAGAAAGACCAAGACACAAAGACACCACATCAGTACGGCACAAAAAATAAAAGTGAAGACAAACATATACACAGAAAAACTGACTACATGTGTGAGATCAGTTGCACCGTTACAGTAAACATCTCCTGCTCTTAATAAGATACCCGTCGTGTTAAGCGTGTCAGTTCCAATAGTAAATTTAAATCCAGTAGAGGAGAAACAGTAATTGCCCCGAATCGTGTTGCCTTTACATGTATATATTTGTGAATCATTTTCAATTACAACTATGTAAAAGTTAGAGAATGATAAGTCATTCTCTATGAAATGAAGTCCGATCAACTAGAAGATATGTTTTCATCTTGTTTTGGCCATTTTGATCGTATCACAATCTTGACAGGCTTAACACAAAAGACAGTTAAAGATTTTAAGTTAGGTTTCAAGATAATTGTTTTCAAGGACGATCAAGATGTGTTAAGATAGTTTAAGATTAAACAAGATCTACTTGTTAATTGCGTTCAGGAACGATCAAGACGAATTAAGTTTGTTAAGATCAAACAAGATCCCGATTTTATCTTGTTTGATCTGGACAAACTTAACACCTCTTGATCGCCCTTGAACGCAGTTATCTTGTTTGATCTTGATAAACTGAACAGGTCTTGATCGTCCTTGAAAGCAGTTATCTTGAAATACGACTGAATATCTTTCCCAGTCTTAACAAAAATTGTGTTAAGATTGTCAAGATCGCGATAAGATCAAAATGGCCAAACAAGATCATAACATAGCTGCTAGTGCGCGAGGAGCGTTAGCTCCGAGCACTTATTTCATACAGCATGGTTTATCATTCTCTAACGCATTTATCAAATATTTACATTTAGAGTGGTTAAATCAGTGGCTTTACAATTTCTATAATTGGTTTTGTAATAAGCTGCTACATACAAGTAAAAGCTTTTGCAATAATCTGTTAGTTTTTACCTACAATGAAATAAAATTTACTCAGTTTGTAATCACTCTTGTTTCTGTTATACTACATGGATAGTAATAAAAATTACCCGGTCATTGAGATATTAGCTAATAATTATGAATTGTAGTATAATTATAAACGCATTATTCTTCGTTAGAACAGTTAAAATTTGAATATATAATTGTACTGCTTCGATTTAGTTTGTCTTTATTTTAATAATCAAAAGAACATAAATTACACAGTATTTAGTATAAATCTTTTTAGTCACTCTTTTAAATAAGCAACATAGAGCAAACATTCATGCTCCTACAGCTTCAAGTTTAATTTCAGATCCTGGATATTTTTTTCATGCAATCTTTGAGCCTAAGGATTTTTTTTCTCGCTGAAAGCTATCCTGTAAATTTTTTTTCATTCCAAGCCAGAAATTTTGCTTCATATTTATCATTCTGGTTTTTTTTCAGCTTCCTCCTGTCCTGATAAATTTTTTCACCAAATTTCTGATCATTGAATTTTTTTCAAATTCCTTCCCTGCTCCACCTCATAATAATAAAATGGTTGCTCCCTTACTAGAGACTCAGATACTGAGCATGTATCGTTCACCCGACAAAATGCTGAACAACATGGTTAAGACGTTCTGCATGGTGGCCATGTTTTTGTCGAATCGAAACAAAATGAGCAATCTTTGTAAAGGACCTTCAATACATCAGTCTTGTTAAGTTTGGTTGAATTTGCTTCAGTGGTTTCAGGCGGAGTTATGAAAATTACGTTTCCCATAGGGTCCAATAGTAAATATAAGCTACCTTCTGGCAGCCATGTTTTTGTTAAATCCGAATAAAATTAGTAAACTTTGTAAATTACCTTCCAAACATCATTCCTGTAACGTTTGGTTAAACTTGTTTGTTTGGTGTCGGAGGAGTTGATGAAAATGATGTTTTCCCATAGGGTCCAATGTAAAATAAAAGTTATGCGTTGGCGGCCATGTTTTTTGTCGAATGTTACTAGTAACCAAATGAGCAATCTTCGTAAAGTCATTCCTGTAAAGTTTGTTTAGTTTGCTTAGTGATTTCAAAGGAGTATATAAAATGATTTTTTTTCCCAAAGAGACCAAATCTAAATAAAAGTTCTTCGCTGGCAACCTTGTTTTTTTTCGGATCGGAAGAAAATGAGCAATTTTTGTAAAGGACCTTCCATAGAACATTACTGTAAAAGTTGGTTGAATTTGCTTCAGTGGTTTCACAGGAGTTAATTGAAATAATGTTTTCCCAGATGTTTAATATAAGTTTCATGCCGTCAGCCATGTTTTTGTCAGATCGCAACGAAATGAGCAATCTTTGTAAATGACCTTCCATACAGCATTCCTGTAATATTTGGTTGAATTTTTTTGGTTCAGTCGTTTCAGAGGAGTTATTGAAAATGATGTTTTTCCCATAGGGTCCATAGGGTCCACTGTTAAATATAAGTTCCGTGTTGGCGGCCATGTTTTTGTCAGATCAATACCAAATGGGAAATCTTTGTAAAGGGCCATCCAAACTTGTTTACAGTAAAGTTTGGCTGAATTTGGTTCAGTGGTCTCAGAGGAGTTGATGAAAATGATGTTTTCCCATAGGGTCCAATGTTAAATATAAGTTCCGCGCTGGTAGCCATGTTTTTGTCGAATCAAAAGAAAATTAGCAATCTTTGTAAATGACCTTCCATACATCATTCCAGTAAAGATTGGTTGATTTTGCTTCAGTAGTTTCAGAAGAGTTGATTAAAATGATGCATTAAAAATGTCAGAAACTGATTAAAAATCCAGAAAAACTGGGACGTAATTTACATTCTTTACGCAATAGGGGATATCGACAGGATATTCTACACGTGTCCGTTAAATTACCTTTGGGATCCAATGACCTGAGGATTTTACACACATACTGGCCTCTCACTGATACTGACGATGTCTACTGAAATACATGATGATTCTTTACCAAACCCATTGGGAGTTTTGAATTTGATTTTCCTTCCGTAGTGCGAAAGTGTTTTACCAGCAGACTAGGCTCCTTGAGCTAGCCGGCAGTTTAGCGGCGAGCACTCTGACCCATCTTTCAAAATTACGTTTTGTTCCCCTATTTTTCCTTTCTAGATTGCGGTCATGGAGTAAGTAGTCTACCTGTATGGGTTTTATTCGTATGTTTATTCTACTATAGGGAAACGGGACAGAGGGAGGGGAGGTTAGGGTACCCATAAACCGGTTTAACCCTACCGCTGGCTTTTGCTAGTGCCGGTACCAAGTCCGGCTGTCCCGAGTTCCTGTCGTTGTTTATGTTTGTCTTTTGTATTTTTATTGTGGGTTTTTTCTTGTGCAATTCCTATTTACTTTCTGGCATGTGGCTATGTTTTTCGGCCATTGTAGGTGTTTCCTGTTATCTTTTTTATTCCATTTGATGAAGTTTTTAAAGGGGTCACATAGTTATTCATATGTAGTATGCTAAACTTTAGCCTTCTGTTATGTTTCTCCTAAATATTAGACAAAGTTAAAGTTTCATGTAGGAAAACACTCATGGTCTAAGAAATGCACCTACCGTACATTTCTATAATATCACGGTAATCAAACGACTTTGATAAAACTTTTCGGCTACCGTTTGTAATTGGCGAATGCATGTAAGAAATATATTTAAAGTGACAACAGATCGATAAAGTTATTTTCAAAAAACAAGTTAAGCTTTTTTAAAAAGCTTCTCGGTTTATAGCCATCAATACATTTATTGGGCTGCATTCATATATATATATGTAACAAAGAATTAAATAATTGGAATGATTGTTTAATCTGGGATAAAATGTACTACATCCTGCTAAGCTCACCTCATTGTACTGTATTGTCTACATTGACAAATATATATACACACAATTAGTTTTACAAATCATACTGGCATCCCTAGGAGCAACGAATCCATACCCGTGTGCATGGATACATTTACAAATTGTAAAAGATGTTTTATATCAAAATATTAAATTTCAACCAGTTACACGATATTTTATGAAATATTCAAACAATCTTTGGTTTAAAGCTGCGATAAAACAGTTTCATTAGTGTTCGTGCCGTAGATATATATTTATACACATTTCCCATATCCGGAAGCCCTCAGGATAGATAATAATACCGGAGAAATTCTGCTGATCGGATCAGATTCCGACCTTTTTAAAATACAGTTTGACGGATTCCTAAAGCTACCATGGCAAC
>MJUU01014788.1:0-23103 GCA_002080025.1 Modiolus philippinarum | reverse complement strand
GCTTGAAGCAAACCATTCTAGTACCCGAAATCCATGGAAACCGGGAACAATCTAATGCGTATTTATAAAATAAAAGTTAAAAAATATCTGACACAGGATCAATACAAAAAAAACGCTTTCGTGTGTAGAAGACAAAAATGTATTTATAAACTTATTGATGTATAGAGCCTTAATAAAACTGATAAATAAACATTTGTAGATTCTATGTAATGGCGGGATATTAGTATTTATTTTTAGACATATATATTTTTTGTATTTTTCTTATTTTGACGGTCTTTAAAGCCAGTTAAAGTATGTTTCAGAGAAATTAATTGAATTAAAAGGTGCGCTCAGGCGTTCTGACCGCCATTCTATTGAGAAGTTTACTTTAACTATAACATAATGTGGCTTTAGCGAAATGACTCAATCACTCAAGGGGATTGTCTATCGAATCTACTTGCTAAAATAATAATAGTCACAATATTTTGAACCCTAAGAGAAAAATAGTTTTTGTCTTCGAACTTTTAAACGTTTAAAAATTGTTGGTCTTTGACACTTAGTTAACTTTCCCGAGCATAGACACCCGTCTCAATTGGATCAGACTCTTACATAATGGAAATTTTACAAACAAACCTAATCAAATTGACACAATTTTTAAATATAACATAATTGTAATAACCTTATATTATGTATTATAGGGTATATTCAGAGTACTCATTTTGCCCCCTCTTGCATATGGCTTATTAAATATAACATCATCGTAATAACCTTATAAAATGTATTATAGGGTATATTCAGAGTACTCATTTTGTCTCCTCTTGGATATGGCTTATCTTGAAGAAAACTGTCCTCCCATATTTGCAACGGCTGCTGATCTGATTGTTCGTATGTATGGACCATCATGTGTAACATACAAAGCAGGTAAAGTAGAAAGATAAATACAAAAAGAAATACTTCGGTCACGAGTTGAATATTTTAATAATCATAATTGGTTATTGTTTTTATTGTATATATCAATATATGTATTTCAAAGTTTTATTGATGCAATATTTTATAAACTGCATTTTGCGATGGCAAGGTTTTCCGTTTAATTGTAGATTTAACAATTATAAGATGTAGTTAAAGAGATATCGACGTTTCCAAATACAACGAGAAAAAGTGGGTCACCAGAGATCACTTCCATGAAAATCGATGTCAACCGTGAATTTTATTTTTCTTTTTTTTCTGTGAAATCACAATTTCTATTAAAAATATAATAGAAATATATTCAACGCAACCATATCATAGCAGCAGAAAAATAATACGATTTGCAGAAAAATGCCTTGGTAAGAAAATTTATGTTTGTACCTCTCTCAGCCAGTGAATAAATGTAATCCATTTCCGTAAAACTTGCTTAAAATGTGACATTTACAATTCTTTTTTTTTCAATATTTGAGACACCATTCATTTTGAAGATTTCATCACATTTTGATATTGTATAAAATGATATTCAAAAATGATACTTACAACATCGTACAGAGTTCATTAAACCAAAAGTTTCACTTATTCTTTAGGTCATATCCAATAGTTACAGGGGGATATGGCAAACAGAGAAGAAGGCAAAAAGGTCCTGGAATATGACGTTGATAAATCAAACGTCACAAATAAATTCCCATTGTCTCTTTCGGGAGAAATATCTATGAAATCAATGAAGTCTTTTAAAGGCTAACACTTGTTCCTTTCCAGTCATATGAAAGCAAAACTGAATTTCTTTTGTGTAATAGCAATTTCTAATGCCATTAGGTCTACACTTTTCCAATATCATCTAGTGGGAGAGAACTGAACTGTATATTCGAACGCGTTCACATTTCCAAGAAAAGTTGATGGTATTTTTTTTCTCCATTGGTTCGTCTTTGATAACTTCTGATTATTGCCTTTTGTGCCTCGTGTAATACATGGAAATTTACGAGATTTCCGTTAATAAGATTTGGGGTTGATTGGCAAAAACCGCATGGGGCATGGCACTTCTCCATGTAGTTTGTTTGCAATGGTTTGTTGTCAGGGTGTCCGTTTATGACCATCTAAGTAAGGTTTTCCACTAACCACCGCTTTCGGGTGAGTGCATTCTGCTCTGTGGGCAGAGCCTTTGAAACTTGATATAACCTTCGATAGCATTTAATGAATGAGAAATAATTCAAATGTCGTTGTTTTACACCGGGGTTGCCATTTATACCGAGTCTCAAATCCCATGTAAAACAAATGTTAAACTGGATTTCGTAAATAAATTCCAACACCATCACTATCTGTCTCATCAAGCGATGATATTCACTATGTCTATCAAATGTGGTCGAGTTTTGTTTTATCTTGTTTACATTTAAGTGAACCTAAGACTAAAAATTGTCGATGGACTGATTAACAAATACCACATGACAATGGGATTGTCATTGTTCTAAACAATTTTTATGTGTGAAGACGTCGAGTACGTGAAGTTTGTGTTACAGTGTTTACGAAGATAGAGTTTTTAACTTCTCAATAGGTATTTTCGCAAAACTCAACAATCTTTCACCATACTAATTTATTGTAGTATTAACCCCGGGTATTAACATAATTCACTTTTGCATTTAAATCTGAAATAATTATTTTTGAAAAATGAATTTACATTGTTTAATTTGTTTTAGTAAATTTTATCATTTTATGTGTAAACTATTATTTTAAGGAACCTATGTATCACTTTGTAGATCAAGAGGCTTTACTATCATGCGTAAGCACAAACCGTATTGTCAGTTCTTCGATCATCAGTTGTGCTGAAACAATAATCACTTTGAACAGAAATAATACAGAATACTTCAAAACCTGCAGGTAAGATAACACTGAAGCAATGGGACTTTTAAAAAAAATCATTTGGTCCGCCTTCGGTTTCAGCATTTAAATACAAATAAACAGTTCCGGTTATCACCCCAACACGGCAAGTGTTGTTCTTCCTGAACCTGGCCATGACTACTAGTATGTTTTACTCACATTTTTTCCCTAGTTAATTGAATATTCTGCAAATATCACGGATGAAAGTTACGAATGGTTTTGAAAATCTTCAAGATGTTACTATTTCTGCCTACGGAAAAAGAAACTGTACAGTACCTTTATACCTTTATAACATGAGTTATATATGATAATAAATATTAACTAGTGAATTTAACATTTTGCTTTTATATATTACGTCATATAACATCTTGAACTGATATCCGAGGTTTCAAAACTAATCTCGCTTAAAGCCGAATTAGCATTTGTAGTTAAAATTATCAAAAATGTAGACATTTTCTAATAGTCATTTTAGTATTTTTCGGTATTCGTTTGCCGATGTATTTGAGAAAATAAAGATCATCGACTGCGCCTATAGATTTCAAACAAGAGAGAATCAATTTATTATTATTTTATTGACTAAACAGGTTAAACTTGTAAGTATTTTTATTTCAGGTATTTGGAGGATATGAACACATGTTATTCTGCATTGGATATGTGTAACCACCCAGTGCATGTTACAAATTTTCGGAACTATATGAATGAGATCATGCCCAGCCTTTGCCAGCTTCAACAGCTATTGACTAATTTTTGAATCTGCAAATTGGTGTTACAATTTAAACGATAGCATTCTTTAGCAAAATAAAATGTATCTGCTATTGTTATTTTGTATATTATTGTTAATTCCGTATAATTCAAAACATCAATTTAAATTGCAAATTTATGTTTTAGGATATGCTTATGCAAAATATAATTTGGCTTTGGCCGCCATCTTCATTGCATTGCCGGGGCCTGGGTGGCCGAGTGGTTAAGGACGTTCTACTACTTATACAACCACTGTAGTCTATCACCGCTGCGGTGTGAGTTTGCACCCACTTTGTACATTACAAAAAGGTTGAACTCGACTTATAATCGTAAGTGATAAGGTATGTCAGTTACCTGCCCAAGGTCGGTGGTTCTCTCCGGACACCCCGGCTACCTCCACCATTAAAACTGACCGTCTTGAGATAGCTGATATACTGCTGAAAGTGACGTTAAACCCTATAGCAATCAATCAATCATTGCCAGCTTGTTGAATATTTATGAAAGGAAAATGGCCAGTAAATATTCACCCAAAGTATGACTTATAAATGGTAAAAAGTCCCATACAAGATGTTTCAATGGAATCCTTTGTTAAACGTTTGATTAGGCAGCCATTTGACTGGTAGATGGATATAATTCTGAAAATTTACTGTTTATTATATATGCAACTAGGGAAATTTCCAATATGGTGCAATTTTAAAACTAACTTCCGTGCAAGCTATTTTTTCAGATCGCAAAGGAAAAAGACAGTCTTTGTTAAGGACACTGAAACTTTTAATTGCCCATATTTGTCAAATAGGAGGAAAATAAGGAATCTTTGTAAAGTACCTTCCCTTTGTCATTCCAGTAAATTTGATCTAGTTGGTTTCAATAGAGTCAGAGTAGAAAACAAAGATGATGATTTTCCAATAGGGTCTCATGTCAAACTATATTCCACGCTTTCGGCCATGTTTTTTATCGGATCCACAAAAATGATAAATTCTTGTAAAGGAACTTTTATATTATATTTCCGCATATAGTTTAGTTGAATTTGCTGAACAGTTTCTGAGGAAAAACAAAATGTCATTTTCCAACAAGGCTACTGTTAAAGTAAAATCTTAGCTGACTTTTTTTTCAAAAGGATCAAATTATAAACTAAGTTTGATGCTGGTGGCCATGTTTTTGTCGTATTTGAAGAAAGTGTGCAATATTTACCAGGGACTTTCAATACATCCTTCCAATACAGTTTAGTTAAATTTTCTTTAAAAGTTTCAGAACAGATAAATGATGTTTTCCCATAGGGTGCCATGTTAAAACTAGCTTTCGTGCAGGCCATGATTTTATAGGATCGTAACGAACTAGAGGACCTTCCATGCATCATTCCTGTAAAATTTGGTTAAATTTATTTCATCGGTTTCAGAGGAAAAGATCAAAATGTGAAATTCTCGTAATTCATGTTTCTATCAGATCGAAACGATATGACAAATCTTTGTAAATGACTTTCTAAACACCATTCAAGTACAGAATAGATAAATTCGCTTCAATAGTTGTAGATCAGATAGTAAAAATGATGTTTTACCTAAAGGGTCGTATTTTAAGCGAATTCCGCGCTGGCGCCTATGCTTTTTGTCGAAATAAAACAAAATGAACAATCTTTGTAAAGGACCTTCCATTAAGCATTCTTGTAAGTGTGCCTGAATATATGCTTTATTGATTTCAGAGAAATAGAAGAAATCCGTATATATTATCTGGATTTTGACATCTCTATATGTATATGTTATCGGGCTCTTGACAGCTATGTATCGTAAAATATCAACCCGCGAGCCAGAATATGAAGCACAGGGGCGAGTGAGCGTAGCGAACGAGCCCCAAGCTTCATATTCTAGCGAGCGGGTGATTTTTACAATACATCAGCTGTCAAAAGCCCGATAACTTGTTTATCATCCTTTATTTTGTATTTTAGACTTGTAATTATTGAACTGAGATTTCAAATTCTCCAAAAGTTGCGCGGGAATTTCGGCATACATGTCATTCTCGCCTTTTCAACAATTTTAAGATCAAAAACATGTTTTATATATTTTTTTTTAATTTTACTGGCAAAGTTTTGTAACTGGATGAACATTTTGACCGAAATACTCTAATGATGTCGATTTTGAATTTTGCAGGAACGTTTGGTTGTTACGCTATTCTATCGTTCCCTGGAGCTTTTATGACGTCATAATGTGTAAACGTCAAAGCTCTGCAGGATATATCAACGACCCAGTTTCTACAATATTTCTAACTTCTTGTTTATCTATTTGTGTAATCATGATTCTGTTTTGAATACCTAATCGGAAAGAGCAAAAACAATAGATTTTTATGTTTAGCTATTTTATTTTATTTGAAACCTTGAAAAAAAGTTATTGCCATTGAAACTTTGGGAGAATCGCTTGATATATCGAGGTCAACTCCTGATATATCCGGGTCAACCAGATATGGCTTTTGCGGAAAGGCTCTACAGGCTGATATAACCATGGGGAAGAGTGATAACGTAAAATATTACTCCGTGAGCCACAATATGAAGCAAAGGGGCGATTGAGCGCAGCGAGCCCCAAGCTTCATAATCTGGCGAGCGGGATGATATTTTACAATATTCCAGCTTTCAAAATACAGATAACCTTTTTATCGTCTTTTATTTTTTACTTCTATACAATAGTTTATTAGGTTTTGTGTCAAATTCTCACGGGAAATGAGGTTCATTCATTTTTTACAAAATGAGAAATATTTTGTAGTTATTTCATGACTGTCGGCTAATGCAATTAAATTTAGAATTTTTTTTTATCGAACCATGTTAGCGAATCGAAATAAAGTCGTTTTTTTCATTGCAGAACCATTTGTCTTCCAGTTCCTAGGCAATTTTTTGACGTCACAATGTAAACAAAATGATCGCTCTGCATAAGTTATCAGCGATCTAATTTCCGTATTTCTTCGGACGTCTCGTTTTTAATTTGTGTATTAGTGACTGTAATTTGTTTATAAAATTAAAAACGGAAAATATAAAAGATCCTTTATCTGATTAAGATTTATTTCTTGCAAAGCGGACAAAAAGGATATTGCTTGTCAAACATTGGGGGAATTGCCTTGATTACTCCAGGACAACCTCTTGATAAGTTCCGGTCAACAGGATATGGCTTTTGAGGAAGGGCTCTGCAGACTGAGATAGGCGAAGGGAAAGACGATAAAAACAGTTAGCAAAGCTTACACTGACGCTTTGGATCACGTGAGCTAATCAATAATTTGTTGTTAAGAAATCCCCTTGGTCGGACGATTCCATCAAGGTTTTCCCTATATATCAACATCCAAACGATAACCATATATGTATTGTTATTAGCAATAAATGTTTTAATTTTACAGTCTGAGAATTACAAAGTTTGATATTTATTACAGGAATTTTCACAGAAATGAAATTAAATTATTACCGTCTCCAATTCTACAAACAATATCTTAGATTAAAATTTAGAACAGTAGTCTACTTACTCATCGCTCGTTGATTGGTAATGTGTACATTGAAACTCATATTCCCTAGAAATCGGGATGAGTATTATAAAGCTATCGTAACCCTACAAAAACAAATTTCTCGTCAAAAGCTTATAAACATTGATATTAAAAGTCTAATGACATGTCTTCTAGAGGATCAGACAGTATGTCCTTTGTTTTGTTTTAAATAAATACAAAAAAATTATCTAGATACAAAATTCCTCCGATTCAGGTTTTTGGATACCTTCAGTATCTTGTACATAGACACCATGGTGCTGATTATTACCTTGGGAATTGTTTCAGTCTGGCAAAGGGAGAAGGCCATTCGGTGAGCCTTATTCCTCAAAAAACTGTCAAAATCGAGTACTGAATGACACAGCCAATACGGGACTTCTGAGTCGTGTCCAACCCGGATTCAAGTTCTGATACTATACTAAAAAAATAAATACATCAATACATTGAGAGGGAATCACTAATTAATTAACACTGTTGAGCTAATTGAATCTTTTGTAGCGCTTTAGGTTAATTGTTTTTCGTCAATTAAAATTTAGTTAAAGGATTGTCATGTAGGATCAATTATAAGTATACACTTCAATTTCATAAATATTTTGTTTGTATGTGCTATATATTCATTACAATGTGTCACAAATCCAGTCACTCCGTCTCACTGGTATTTTAGGCGATCGTTTCCGCCTTCAATTACACGAGAGTTCCTATGTCGAAAGTCCCGTATTCGGAATTGCTCTTTTTTGTAGGTTAGTTTAAACATATTTATTCAGATAAACATACTTAAATATACATATAGACAAATAAACTACTGGATTCAGAAACAAGCTTATTAAAGCTTAATATACTAATCTGTCGCCAATTATAACTGACAGACATCTTAAGTATATACTGCTACACAAAGGTTATATTGATAAACACATATACATAAAATCATTTAGAAATACACAAACATGAGAAAAAAGAAGAAATGCAGAGAAAAATACAAGTTATGTATTTATAAACCTCTTACTTTTTAAAATATACTTTTGAACTGTAAGAAAAATATTTATGTTCGTTTCTAAATTTAAACCCTCAGATCCAAATAATAAAAGGTCTATGTTTATGGGTTCATGACAATCAATTGTACTAATAGTTTCATTTCGTAAACGAGAATATTTCGGGCAATAGAGCAAAAAATGAGATGACGACTCGACTTGACCACATGCACAATTAGGAGAATCCACCCAATTCCGTGTGAATAAATGTTCGTTTATAATGAAGTACAGTTCATACGCAATCTGGTGTGTAGTATTTGTCCCATTCTAGTGCCTATGTAAAAATACCTCGGACATTCACGTTTACTAATTAACTTATTTTTGAATATATTTAGTGATTTACTTTCTCGCATTTCTTTCGGAAGTTTGTTCCATAATCTAATTGACATAGGAAAAAAAGTAATTTGAGTAAAAATTTGTCTTTGTTCGGATTTCCGAGATATTATTTGCCTGACGTGTGAAATGGCCATGCACGGAGGCAACTGTATTTGGTAGCAAGTTATAAAGAAATGAAGGTGTAAGTTTATTTATAATTTTATATAATAAAACCAATCTATTCGTTTCTCTTCTATCAGAAAGTTTATCCCATCCCGTTTCATCATAGAGCTTTTGAACTGATGTTAATTTTGTCCCTCCCGTTATGATTCTCATGGCCTCTACTTGAACATTTTCAATTTTATCAACCAAAACTTGAGTATGATTATCCCACACAATATCACCATACTCAAGAATCGGTCGCACAAAAGAGAAATACATTTTTTCTAACGTGAATCTATCTAAGACAAATCTCAATCTTCGTAATAAATTAACCCTATTATATGCCTTTTTTATTATATGATTAATTTGGTCATGCCATAAGCCATTATTTGCAAAATGAATATCAAGATGTTTGTGACATGCAGCTTCTTGAAGATGATGATCGTTCATGGTCAGCGGTGGATGCACATGTTTAACATTTTCCCGAGATATGGTCACTGTTTCAGTTTTTTTTTGTGGATTAAACTTTACAAGCCATGTGTTCGACCAACGATGAATTTTATCGAGATCCCGGTTTAGAATTTCAGCAGCACTGTCTGGAGTATCAGCTGTAATGTAAATACTTGTGTCGTCAGCGAACAACTTTATACAAGCATCTATGTCAGACACAATGTCATTAATAAATAAGACTAATAGAAGGGGGCCCAGAATAGAGCCTTGTGGAACTCCAGCGTTAATTGATCTCCACTCAGAATTACTTCCATTTAACACAACCCTTTGAAACCTCCCAGATAAAAAGCTTTTGAACCAGTTTAGTAAATTTCCCGAAATACCGTATTGCTGAAGTTTAAACAGAAGACCTTTATGCCATACACGATCGAAAGCTTTGCTGATATCACAGATTACGACACGTATTTCTTTTCCACTATCTAAAGCTTTTCCAGTGTCATTCGAAATACTAATTAATTGATTGATTGCGGAATCACCTTTCATAAAACCAGACTGGTTAGCAGTGATAACGTTATTTTCTAATAAAAAATGAACGTGTTTATATACGCAACGTTCCAAGCACTTCGACAAAATACTCAGCAATGAAATAGGTCTGTAATTTTTCACTTCACTTGGATTATTACTTTTAAAAACCGGGGTAACATTTGCCTTCTTCCATTCTTTCGGAAAAGTTGAAGAGGACAAGGATAAATTAAATAATTTGCAAAGCGNGGCCAGAAGCCTTACTTGTGTTAAGAATTTTTAACACATCTTCAATCTCACTTTCATTTAAGTATATGTCAGAAAGGCAATAATCAGGTACAACAAGTTGTGGGAGTGTTGCGTGAGAATCGTCTAATTCCGTTTGTAAAACGAAAAAGTCGTTAAAAAGGGTAGCTTTATCTTTATCGTCTGATATAAGGTCATCGTTGATGTTTTTGTAGGTTTGTAATAGTAAGGCTAGATTTTTTTCCATTTTGCACCAAATAAGTATCTCATGAAACTGGGTAGATTCTCACATAATTGAAAAAAGAAAGCATTGCCTATTTTAAGGTGGTTCGAGTCTAATAAAAATATTGGACAGATTTATTTTATTTTAAGATAATTTGTAGGTCTTAGCCCATTTGTTCAAAAAATGAAATAATAATGATATGTCGCCGATCATCTTTTCCCGCTATCAGGCCAATCATGCCAAATTCAGTATTTTTCAGCGATATTTACAAAGAATATATAGGGAACTGTGTGACCATGCTTATTGTTAAGCTTTCATATGAAATAAATATCAGACAGATTTTTCTAGCTCACCTGGCTATGCCGGGTGAGCTTTTGCCATCACTTGGCGTCCGTCGTCCGTCCGTCCGTCCGTCGTTAACTTTCTTCAAAAATCTTCTACTCTGAAAGCACTGGACCAATTTAATAAAACTTGGCCCGGATCATCACCAGGGTATGTAGTATCTGAAAACCAAACAACATTGCTAAAAATAGAATAGCTCCTGGCTAAATTTGTGTTGTTGGCAAATAACTCAAAAACCGTTGCAGATAATAAAAATATGACATTTGGCAAAAATGATCAGCATGACATGATCTACCCACTCTGGAATTTTTAACAAAATATGATGACCCAGTTTTCAGTTATTGCCCTTTTTCCGTAAAATTTTCAAAATTTTGATTTCATTTTTTATTAAAAAACTATAACAGATAGAGGTTATGTTCAGCAGATCAAGATATCTTATATTTTAAAAACAGTTTGTGATAGTCGCAAAGTTTAAATTGCGAAACTGTTCAGCATGTCAAGATCTACCCACATGTCCAATTGGAATAAAATCTTAATACATATATTATAGTAATTGCCCTTTATTGGTCAATTTTTTCGTAATTTTATATATTTCGTCCTGTATTTAAACAACAGATAAAGATAAAGGTTAAGTTTAAATTGCAAAACTGTCCAGCATGTCAAGATCTACCCACATGCCCAATTTGAAGAAAATCTTAATACATATATAGGAGTAATTGCCATTTATTGGTCAAATTTTTCATGATTTTATATATTTCGTCCTGTATTTCAAAGACTGTTTGAGATAGACGCTAATTTTATTGCATAAATGTTCAGCGTATCAAGATCTACTCACATAAGGAATGAAGGGATAAAAGCAAATGAGACAAAATCTCCACAAATACGTGGGAAAACAAGCAATGGAACAACTAGTCCGTGGGCTGGAAACACTTTCCGTGCATCCCCCCACTTCCGAACCAGACCGGTTTTTTTCAGTCCTTCTATGTCCCCTCTTCAAAATAAAACATGTTAACACTAACATAACCTGCACGCATAGACAGTATAGGGCCACTTTTATAGTANTTTTATTGCATAAATGTTCAGCGTATCAAGATCTACTCACATAAGGAATGAAGGGATAAAAGCAAATGAGACAAAATCTCCACAAATACGTGGGAAAAACAAGCAATGGAACAACGCTTATATTGTTGTTCTTCATCTTGAAGTCACCATGAGACCTTCAACAATGAGCTATGCTCATAGCTCATAGTAAGTTCAAGACGGCCCCTAGCACCGGTTTTAGCGGAATTCATTGCTGGATGTCGAGCAACGCTACATCCACGTTTATCATGTAATGGATGCGGGATCGTCAGCAAACATAAAATCAACTGGCAAAGTATCATTACAATTGTTGTGATCCTTTACCCGACTAAAACAGTCTGCTCCGTTAGGCACTAGTCTGATGCCCGAGACTAGTAAATTTGAATTCGGACTAGTAAATATTTTAAACCACTAGTGCGACAGGACTAGCAAGATTTTTTTTTTGTTGCAGAAATTTGATATTGCATTTTCAAGACAACATGCTTAATTTGCATTGTCTTTCATCACGGTAAATTTTTATGCCCCCGCCACTAGACGGTCGGGGGCATTTAAGGTTTACCCTGATCCGTACGTCCATCCGGTACGTCCATCGTTTTGGTTTCCGGATGATAACTTGAGTATCCTGCATCGGATCATAACCAAACTTGGTCACATGCTTACTTATCACCCAAGACAGAAGCCTATCGATTTACGGATTGGTACCCCCAAGGTCATGGTCACAGTTGCTAAAAATAGACTAAAATATCAATAAAATTTTGGTTTCCGGATAAATTGAGTATACTACATCGTATCAAAAGCAAACTTGGTCACATGCTTGCTTATCACCCAAGACAGAACCCTTTTGGTACCCCAAGGTCAAGGTCACAGTTGCTAAAAATAGACTCAAATTTCAATAAAATTTTAGTTTCCGGATGATAACTTGAGTATACTACATCGGATCAAAACCAAACTTGGTCACATGCTTCCTTATCACCCATTACAAAAGGTCAAGGTCACAGCTGTTAAAAAAATAGATTAGTATTACATATAAGTCTGTTTCTCAGATTATTTGTTGGAATTACACATTATATCAAAACCAAACCAGTTCCAGTGCCTATTTATCACAGGAGAAAGATCCCTTTTTATAATTATTTGATATATATATATTATACATATTTATGCTTTAATAATCTAAGGGTTTTGGTTGCAAGGAGGCGGGGCATCCGTGTCCCATGGACACATTCTTCCATTTTTTCTTTTTTTATCGGACTAGTAAAATGGGATTCGGGCTAGTAAATGTGTTACCTCAACTAGCCCGAAGGACTAGTTATGAAAAAAGTTTTTGGCACAGACTGCTAAAAGGCCAATAGAAGACAAACAAAACATGCCTATTTTTTAAAGAAAATCCAAATACCCATATAGGAATTATTGCCATATATTGGTCAAATTTTTCGTGATTTTATAATTTCATCTTATATTGCAAAAACAGTTTGAAAAATAGGCTAAGTTTACATTACAAAAATGTTCAGCATGTCAAGATCTACACACATGGCAATTTTGAAGAAAATCTAAATATCCATGTAGGAGTTATTGCCCTTTTGTAAAGTCCACATTACAGCCAAGATTGCTGCAAGCAGTGAACACAGTCTAACATTGGATCATGTTGGAAGCATTCAAAAGATTTTCTCCTCTGAAAATACATGATCAGTGGTTGATCAGTGGTTGCAATAGTTCCTGGGTGGTCCCCTTTAAGAAAAGTCCCGAAAGTTCACACCTCATCCAAGATGGGTTCCAGCAGGGCATCAGGGATCTTAGTTAAGCATTGGACTCTATGGGAAAACACATTCAAAGATCTCCTCTGAAACTACTAAACCAATTGGAAGCAAACAATTTTTTTACAAATCCTTGACTGGTTTACTTAAAAAAGTGACCATAAGTCTTCACCCCATCCAAAATGGTTGCCATCAGGGTATATAGTTCAGTTTTGAAGCAAATAACATCAGGGTCTATTAATATACTTGAAAATAAGGTTTTTTTTGCTATTGATGTGGTTATTTAGACTGTCCATGTCAGCCATGGCCTAGGTGAGCGATAAAGGCTCTTTAGAGCATCTTGTTTTTTTTTTCATTTCAGAGCTATACACTTCAACTATATGTTGAACTAAAAAATCTATACGTCACTGTTTGATTAAGAGAGATATTTATATGATTTACGAAAAAGATAATATTTACAGGAAAGGGGAGCTGATTCGCGGGAAAGTGTACGTCAATCTATGAAAAGGCCAAATAAGGAATATTCCGACTTTAAAATCAAGTTAATTCCGCATCCGACTTGTGTTTCGCAAATGCGCCAGTCGAATGCACCGAGTATTAATGTCGATCTACCTTAAGACACAAGATGTCAACTCATAACATATTTTTTATCCAATTAAAGAGTCGGTTATTAATCTGTTTATGTTTGATATGTGCTCCTCTGCAAAATTAACAGAGTCCACAGGTTTATAATTTGTTGACAATTTTAAAAGCAAAAATTCTGAATCGAACTATATTGTTTCCTATAACGAAATACCGAGGTTACTGTAAATTTAGGTTCTGCATATGCGCATTTCGACAATTTATGTCTCATCAGTGCAGATAAAATCAAAACATTTGGAAATCCGTGAACCGAAATATGTGTAAATGCTGATGGAGAACAATTTACCAATAGGATCTAAATAGGAAAGCCAAAATCAGCTAAGGACAGAGCTATGCAAGAGGGAGATACTCCTTAGGTTTTAACAAAATTTTCTTAAATTAGATATTACAAATTTTCAAATAAATCGGTTTTCGTGCCAGCACCGAAGTACTGGCTTCTGGGCTGGTGAATACCCTCGGGGACTAACAGTCCACCAGCAATGGCATCGGCCCAGTGGTAACAAATAACAAAATACCGAGGTTATTGTAAATTTAGGTTCTGCATATGCGCATTTCGACAACTTATGTCTCATTAGTGCAGATAAAATCAAAACATGTGGAAATCCGTGAACCGAAATATGTGTAAATGCTGATGGAGAACAAATTACCAATAGGATCTAAATAGGAAAGCCAAAATCAGGTAAGGACAGAGCTATGCAAGAGGGAGATACTCCTTAGGTTTTAACAAAATTTTCTTAAATTTAGATATTACAAATTTTTAAATAAATCGGTATTCGGATATAACATTCACATATTCTCTCAGTTACTTACTAAACAATAGTTAAAAATCTAGTATATTTATTTGATTAAAAAAGAATCACTCCGAATTGTTGCTGGATTACAATGGATTGCATGCAGCTACAATGGAAAAAATATATGGTCAACGAAAGACAGTTTTTATTTTCGTTCATCAAAAAATTGTTTTTATTCTCGTTTTGTATAAACTCTCAAAACTAAAACACCACATCGTTAACAAGATCTGGAAATGCAAATGTTCATCGGTTAAAATTAAATTTATCCCTATCATACCGTAATTTGGGGTCTATTAACAGCATAAACAAAATGAATCTTTCAAATATTGCTGAACAAAAATTACACCGTAGAAATAGCAAATGATAATCATAATCCATATTTCTGTAGATAACTTGCAGTCCTGAATATAAAACAACGTCAGTACAAAACCGAAGGTACAAGAGAATGGATGATTACAAAAATCAAAGTCTATAGACATGGTAAAAACGGGATAGAAAGACAAAGACAAACTAGAACGCAAGACGGTCACAATGCACGGAAATAAAAAGACGATATTAAGAACTAAGGCACTCATACTTGTGAACTTCCATGAAATCAGGGAGTGACATCAGGCGCTCCGGCAGGGTTAGCATGTCCTGCTTCACTAGCGACACTCGTCACACTATCAGTGAGGCATATATGGTTTTGAAAGATCTGTAGTTAGCTGATTGGTTGAAGTCATTTTCTAATAGACAATTTACGTATTAAAATGACGCGATGTTAGTTTATATTATAAACCAAAATAATATTAAAGTGATTTTATGGTCTTCTGATCTTTTGATTTGATCAACACCGAAGAAACATTATTTGTCAAAACGGCTATCTCGTCGATAAAGATCAACACCGAAGAAACATAATTTGTCAAAACGGCTATCTCGTCGATAAAGATCAACACCGAAGAAACAGGCTATCTCGTCGATAAAGATCAACACCGAAGAAACATAATTTGTCAAAACGACTATCTCGTCGATAAAGATCAACACCGAAGAAACATAATTTGTCAAAACGGCTTTCTCGTCGATAAAGATCAACACCGAAGAAACATTATTTGTCAAAACGGCTATCTCGTCGATAAAGGTCACAGCTAGAATTTTTTTTCTCTGAATTAATTGATTGGCTATTTCGAAGAAATTTCGAAGAATATCTCGTTCTATGTATTCATTATTTTATTCAAACCGAAATGTCAACATCTGTCATAAGTATCCAATTACGTTAAACATATAAGTATGTTGCCATAGTTTTAGAATCTGAACACCACAAGAATGAAGTTGACGACTGCTCTAACATGTTTGATGTTATTTTGTATTGTAAATCAAGGTAAGACATGAATTTACCAGTCGTTAACAATTCTAAATTCCTTCTTATTGTTAAGAGAAGACACATATCCCGAATTTCCCGAATACTTGACCCGTTCATACCTTGATACTGATGTTAAAAACCATCAAATCAGAAAAGTACGTGTAAATCATTCCAAATCCAGAGCTGAGATGACGGACACTTGACAATTTGCTTTAAACATGGAGACAAAGACACTTTTCTTGATTATTAAAGAGTTTCTCCCAAGTACGCATAGCTCTGCACTGACCTTATTTTTGTTCTTTCGAAATTACCATACGCAGGACCTAATATACAGCTATTCCGTTGTGTTGTTTTTAAATTATCCATAATAAAATATTTTTTTATTTTCTATTATTTGAGATTATTCTATCGTTTGTTCTTCTAAAAAGCGATTATTGTCCATTTGATTGGATTCGAAGTTGAAAACAATCGACGAAAAATGGTACGTTCTTTACTTGAATGGATTTTATCATAGAAGCACTTATTAATTTTAGATCGGAGAATTAACTGTGTACCAGTATTTCATATGATTTTATCTTCGTGTGTTTGTCAGTCCTGTTGTCTGTCTATTCAACATCAGGGTTCTGTAACGGAAAGAGAAAGCTAATTCTTGCAGTTTATTGATCAAATTTTCTGACTAAGTATTTTAGATTGCATTTAGCATTCATATTTTTTGCATTAGCGGTTCACGCCTATTACATTGGACATTTAATAATTGCAAGCATGGGCCATGGAATATGTCCTGCACTTGGAACACCTCTATATTCTCTATTGATGATAATGCTCATGATTAAAGGGATCGTCTCAAACTTGGCAGAGATCAACAAGGGAATTTCTCAAACTGGACACGTTACACGAATTGAGATCAATTACTCTAGCGAGTCTCATCAGTAATAAATTCTGACAATCTGACCTCTAAATTTAATGTAAAAATATATATGTTGTGCGATGGCCACAAATTAACTGTGAAACAAAATAAAAATGATATAGCTGGCCACGATTAAAAGGTAAAAAACACAAAAATACACAAATTAAAAAAAACATATAAAAAAGAAAACAGTCTTCCCTTCTTTATATTGTTTTCGTCTTTATATGTTTTTTAATCTAAATTTAATGGTTCGACTGGAGTAAAATTCTCTCATCCCATCAGTAATTAATGATCTATTTTATCGTTTTGTTTATAGCCAAGTTAACAATAATTATTCATATACAAAGTTTATATGATAACTTATATTAACTAAAACAGAAAAGATTAACATGTGAAAACTCCGGAGAAAAAAACTTCAAAATAAATTGCTTATAAGATGATATATTCAACTGCAATCGATGGACCTATTTAACTATTTTAATACATTGTTTGTATTACAATAAATCAGAGGATAGAAAAAAAATCAGCTGTGGATAAAGGATTGCTAATATATAAGAATGTTACACAATTAATATGAAAATTGGCATAGACATATTTAAATATTAAAATAAAAGAAGAGATTTGCATCGTAAAAATGCGGCTAGAAAATTTCGAGATAAATTGCTTATATATCAGAATTGATGTAAATTTTAACTATAATGTTCTATGCTCTATTAAAAAAGAATATTTGTTAGAATATTATGGAGACCTACAGAAATAAAAAATAAAAATAAAATAAAAATAGAGTTTTGAAAGGCAACAAAGTACTGTTTATATAATTTCTTACATATTCTCCTCTCTATTTGTCAGTAAATTAGATACAATCTTTATACTGTTCCCGTAAATGATAAAGGAAAATTATTCACCATTGAGTAAAAAGTTTTAAAAGGCGAGTTTGAACCTAACAGTCGGGAGTTTACCTCGGCTAGTCAATCAGTGCCTCCGGCGTTTTACTGCTTTTTTATATAAACATTGTATGGAAAATGTTGAAATATTTACAACAAAAATAATTGAATTCAGATTTAATATAAAGAGAAAAAAATTTCTAATACATTGCTGAAAATTTTATATATATGTTAAAAACAAATACAGAATGATACATTATACAATTACGGCCCTCTGAAGAGGTGAATATCTAAAATTGTCAACCGTACTAGGGTTATTTCCCCGAGGGCTTTAGCCCGAGGGAAATAACCCTAGTAGGTTGACAATTTTAGATATTCACCTCTTCAGAGGGCCGTAAATGTTTTATTATACCGAACAAACAATGGATAAAATATTTGAAAAAAAAAATATTTACATGTATGTAAAATAATGAAATCACTTGATTTTTCCCCTGTTGATATCACATTCTGCTTTGCATGTGATCGTGTCTCGCTTGAATTTAGTTATACATATTTTCTTTGTATTTCTTAGTTTTCATGGATTTTATCGATTGAATATAAAACCATGAAATATAAATATCATTGTCAGTGTTCTGATACATGTATAACACAAAGTCTTGCCAAAAACCAATATCTCTGGGAGAAACTTGAACTAATCTTGGATTTACCCTAGTTTGACACATCATATATACTTGGAGCATCGCCATCGGTTTTCGTGGCCTTAAGTGTCGATTATGACGTCATGATTTCCATTGAAAAAAAATGTAATCCACGAAAACTAATGTCCCACGATAACCCATGATCAGACGGTAAATCGCCCTTTCCTTAATTATTTTGTTCCCTTGCTTAAAATAATCTTACCTTATTTGTTCATGAAATCAATTTTTGTATCCGTAAGTTTGATTCATTGTTTCTTAAAAACCATTAATTCCTCATGGCCATTGATACTGTTATGTAGACTTGGAAGAACCGCCACTTACAGTTGTAATTGAACGCACTTACAGTTGACATAATGCATTCTCTAAGCCCATAGTAATGAAAGATTGAACATCTTTACAAAACAATGAACCTAAATAACACAATTCTTCTGTTTTTTCCCACATAATCATGAACCTATCGCTTTTAATGATAGCAATATCTATTTCCTTCTGGAAATGTCTAGACGGACCAAACCTTTATCCCTTCAAGGCTTCTCGTGTTTCGAAGTTGAACTCCCTGTCATGCGGTAGCACTTAAATACGCCTGCATACGCCTGTCGGTATAAAATACGCCTGCAGAAGAAATATATACGTCTGCAACTATAATATATCATTTTAATGATAGATATTGATATATTTAGGTAAAATTAAACATTTAAAAGGGTTTTTAATATTTTGGGGGGAAAATTTGTCATAAATGTAGCAAAGTTAGCAGGCGTATGTACGAAGTCCGAAATATCCTATATTTATGACAAATTTCTCATAAAATTTATTAAAAACCCTTTTAAATGTTTAATTTTACACAAATATATCAATATCTAACAATAAAATGATATATTATAGTTGCAGACGTATATATTTCTTATCAGCGACGGGCGTTAGCTAAGTACATGCGCCTGCTATTTTTGAAGTCCGAAATATCCTATTTTTACGACAAATTTCCCATAAATTTTATTAAAAACCCTTTTAAATGTTTAATTTTACATAAATATATCAATATCTAACAATAAAATGATATATTATAGTTGCAGGAGTATAGGATATTTCTTCTCAGCGACAGGCGTTAGCTATGTACATACGCCTGCTATCTTTGAAGCCTGAAATATCCTATATTTATGACAATTTTCCCATAAATTTTTATTAAAAACTCTTTTAACTGTTTAATTTTACATAAATATATCAATATCTAACAATAAAATGATATATTATAGTTGCAGGCGTATATATTTCTTCTGCAGGCGTATTTTAAACCGGCAGGCGTATGCAGGCGTATTTAAGTGCGACCCCTGTCATGATTGCGCAAAGCATGCCAATGCCAATTATGTTGCCTTTTTAGTATTGTCGGTGTCCTTATTAGCTAGGAGCTGGTCCAAATACTCATCGGTTGAACTGCCAAACCTGACACTGGCAGCTGCCATTTGTATACTAATTAAAATGGGAGACAATTCAGAGTAAACTGCAACCAGAGGCTACCAAAATCCGACCGATAACGTCCTTATTTATATTTAATATTATATCAGTACAAATCGATATTTTTAGTTTTTTTATGTAAATACTATAAAATTTTCACAAAACATGGTTAACCACCATACATTTAAATTTTCAAGGGTTATTCACTGGTGAATAATTTAGGATATTCCATGGACATGAGTATTTTGTAAAGGTTATTCAACCTTTGTGCCAATTTAAGAAAAATATCCAGATTATTTTATGTCATGTGACTTTATTTGAACCAATAGAATCAATTACTTATTATGTAAGGTATAATAAAAATAAATATGCGTAAGAAAAATATATTTGACAATCAGTAACCACCTCCACACTGCAAGAGAGACGAACGTCAGAAAACATAAACAAAGTCAAAGTATATGGATTAATTCGACCTGTATTCAAAAATAAGGGGGATATAAATGACCCAGGTAACTATAGAGGTATTACACTTATTAGTTGTCTTAGTAAATTATTTACATCTATTGTCTATAATAGATTGACCTTTCTGTCAAACGAATTTGAAATTATTTCACAAAATCAGTCTGGTTTCAGGAAGGGATACTCTACCTGTGATAATATCTTTATTATTTTTTTAAAGATAATCAAAAATGGTGTTTTTTTTATTTTCAAATTTCAATATGATAAGATTATGCGCCAAAACCTGCTATTTAATTTTCAATGAAAGAAGAAATGTTTTATATTGCAAATAACTTTGATGTGCACATGTATTTGTTTTTATGTATTTGTTTATTAGTTTTACGATAGTCTCTTATAATTCTATGTAGAATGGCTCTCAATTTTATGTTGTATTATTGTTTAATTTGTATAATTTATGTATTGTAATTGAGAGATGAGCCTTAAATGAAATATTGAATTGCATTGATATCTATTTACTTCTCTTATGGAAAGAAACTCTATTGTACCTTTGTGGACTTTAGGAAAGCCTTTGATGCTGTTTGGCGAACGAGATTATGGAAAAAATTACATGAATATGATATCAAAGGGAAGTGTTTTCGGATTATATATAATATGTATGACAATAAATCTTGTGTAGTTCATAATGATTTGCTTGTATGAAGGGGGTTAGACAAGGAGTAAATGTATCTCTTTTCCTTTTTTTATCTTTTTAAATGATTTGGAGACATACTTTAAAAATTTAGACGCTATTCCGCTAGAAAAGATTAAGGAAAAGGTACAGTAAAATATCCATATGTATATTGATATATTCTTGTTATTATATGCTGATGACACTGTTATTTTTTCGGAAACACCAGAGGGTATGCAAAAAGCATTAGATATTTTTCAAAGTTATTGTCAGACTTGGAAATTGTCAGTTAATATGAATAAAACAGAGGTTATTGTGTTCAGTAAAAGAAAGTGCAAAAAAATGATATATTTGTATTGAATGGGGAAAGATTAAGAAATTGTTGATTTTATGACCTATCTAGGAATAATATTTAAATATAATGGTAGTTTTTCAGATGCTAGGAAAAATTGGTTGAACAGTCACAAAAATATATTTTTTCTATCCTAAAAAGAGTTATAAATAATAACATTCCAATTGAAACACAGTTGAAACTAGATGTTGTCGGAAACGACAGCTATCCCCGCACTCCCTGTTTGACACAGAAAACAGTTGTTATACACCCTGGGCATAAATGTTTTCATCATTTTTTAAATCAAACTCTTGATAGTCATTATTGTTACTAAAAGAATTCTGGCATATATGGTTGCGAAGTAGAATTCTAAAAATAACTGGTCTTTAAGACTTTCAGGAAATTTACCAAAATTGGAATTAAATATTTTTGAAATCCACTTGATGAAAATGTTTGTCCTAAACTACACAAACAATTTAAGTATGGTTGCTAGGTAGAATTCCAAAAAATAAGTGGTCTTTGAGACTTTCAGGAAATTTACCAAAATTGGAATCATTTTTTTTGAAATCCAATTGATGAAAATGTTTGTCCAAACTACACAAACACTTTAAGCATAGTTTATGGGTAGAATTCAAAAAAAAATAAGTGGTCTTTTTGACATTCAGGAAATTTACCAAAATTGGAATTAAATATTTTTGAAATCCAATTGATGAAAATGTTTGTCCTAAACTACACAAACAATTTAAGTATGGTTGCTAGGTAGAATTTCAAAAAAATAAGTGGTCTTTGAGACTTTCAGGAAATTTACAAAAATTGGTACCACCTTTCAGAATCCTAAGTTTTCAGAATTTTGTTTTTTACCAAACACTTGTCAGAATATAAGATAAAATGCCAAAATTTAGAAAAAATATGTGTCTTTGACATTTTCAGGAAATTTACCAAAGTTGGAACTGGAACCAAATTTCCAAAAGTTTATTGCAAATCTACAGACTATATACAACAATTCTGCATAAAGATTTAATCCCTAAATCCCAAAATGTAGGACGAGTTTGCGTCACATGCCACATGTGTCAAAATCCACATCTTTGGTTCTTTTCTAAAATTGACATCATGGGGCCTCTTGTTTGCACCAAGACCAATATAAAAAATACGAAAGCTTATTGCGCATCTACAAACTATGTGCAACAATTCTACAACAAAATTAAATCCCTAAATCCGTAAATGTAGGAGGAGTTTGTGTCACATGCCACATGTGTAAAAATTGACATCATGGGGCCTCTTGTTTGCACCAAGACCAATATCGAAAATCCGAAAGCTTATTGCGCATCTACAGACTACATGCAACAATTCTACAGCAAAAATCCCCAAATCCCTAAATCCAAAAATGCAGGAGGAGTTTGAGTCACAAGAAAAGTGTGACGGACGGACGGACGGACGGACAGACGGAGGGTATAACATTATCCCCGAACTTTCTTCGAAAGTGCGGGATAATTATTCGATTCCTTAGTTGAACCAATATTGCTGTATGGCTGTTAGGTTTGGGGTTTCGAAAGTCTTCAAGTAACAGAACAAGAGGCTCTCAAGAGCCTGTATCGCTCACCTGGACAATGGCTGACATAGATAAAAGGCATTTCCAATAGGAAAAACGAAACATAAAATTTAGCAGAATACTTTTTTTTCTTCTAAAATTACAGTATTCTTGTTGAGTTTCCATGGCAACCGAAAGATCCACCATCCATTACAACCCATAAC